>JAOCNB020096320.1:0-11662 GCA_026546465.2 Palythoa caribaeorum | reverse complement strand
TCCACTTGAATTTGCCACTTACTTTAGTAGAATACCATAAATCCCACATTAAAGTCCCCCCCTCCCTCCTTCCCCGCGGATATAAACCCATCCATTTGCCAAATGAATGAAGATATTATTCCGGATATAACCCACCCAGATATAAGCCCCTCCATTTATGAGCCCATGTACTGCATAAGTTTAAGAAGACTTTCGTTCTGTTCTGTTCCAGTGGCATAAGTGTTTTACAGATGATTTTGAAATAAATTCTTTGTTATTGTGACGCAGAGATAATGTTCTTTCAAAATAGCTGGTTTCTAAACAGCAAGTATTCGCTTGAACTGTGATGACATCTTGCCTATTTGTCAGTTGAAAAGATATTTTGATCACCAGAAGTTGAGGAATTCCACAAAATCTCCCCCCCAGATGTTAATTTTCAGCTCACACATTTTTTGTTAATCCACCCTCTCTTAAACTTTTGCCACCTACACTGTATTTGGGTTCTTACTGAAAACACTGTGACCTCTGTAGCTGGAATACTGTGTCATTAAATCAACATCTAACTCCTCCTTACATAACTCACACAAAACAAATATATTTGGTAATAAGAAATTACTGGTAGGTGTGGTTGGCGCAGTGGTAAGATCTCTGCCTAATCACCACAAGGTCCCTGGTACAAACCCCAGCTTAGCCAAGTATTGAACATTTGTGTGACATTCTTGTCCACCAAAGTTGACTCAGCTTTCCATCCTCCCGAGGTTGGTAATAAAATGAGTACCAGCTTCTACTGGGGGCTAACCTGTGATGGATTAGTGTCCCGTCCAGGGGGAGTCAACGACTCTCATCTGTTTAACACTACGGAAACCAGAGATAAGCACGGTCTCAATGGGCCACTTAGGCTCTTGAATGGATTTAGCTAAGTTTATTCCATCAGGTAAAATACGTTGTTGAAGATGAAAGCCAAAATTCTCAAGAAATGCTACAAATTAATCCAAAAAATGACAAATCTTTCCTTACCAATAACAAATGGAAGTGTTAAAGCAGACAAAGCAATATTTGACAAGGCAGCTCTTCTAACTTCAGCACTCGTATCTGTTTGCATGGTTTGTAAGAAAGCTGAAACAACTGGACATTCTGGGTCCTGTGGATCTTGTAAACGAACCAGTGCTGCTATAGCCTGGCCACGAACCTTGGGGAACTTGTCTCTCACTCGAACCAACATGCAGTCATAGATTCGATCTGCCATGTCATCATCAATGCTAGCATCATCACCCATCTGATTCAGCAGTTTGTTGATAAGCTGACAGACCCTGAAGCGAACAGCTTTGTCATTTGCTTCATGAGATTCCAACAAAAAATTGAAGACAAAGGTAAGAAATTCACTTATGACAGGCTGGTTATCTTCTGAAAGACTGATATTTCCATCCTAGTATGTAAATGAGAAAAAAAAAACAGTTATTAAATGCATTTATAACAGGGTTCAGATTTTTTTGAAGTTCTGAAATTCCATGACTTTTTCAATGATCTTTTTCAATATTTCATGAGCTTGCAACTGTTCATTTCTTTGACAAAATACATAACAAAAAAAATTAATTACTTTTTCTCTGGCAAATTTGCCAAGATAAAGGAAGAGGACAGCTGTTACCTTGAGATATTTGTGCAAAAGAATGAGGTTTTATTCTTTATGTTGTTTTGTTCAATCCTATCCAAATTGTACCAATTGATCCTGTATGACTTTTCATGACTCAGGGTTAGTGCTGCTCTGTGAGTACGAAATTCCAGGAGTAATCAAGGAGTATTCAAGGAGTAGAATGGAGGTTTTCAAGGAGTGCTCTTTGCACCTATCTTTAATTCGTTTGAAGGATTCTCAAGCAGTTGTTATCCAAGAGTGTTAAAACATGCTTCAAAATGCTGTCCCCAGCCCATTCATCTAAATGAAATGATTTAACAGGCACAGAGAGATACATTAGCTGGTTGAATAATGACATAATTTTTTTCCAACAAGTTGCTATCATTTCCTGACAGTAAGAAAATTCAAGGACTTTAATGAGCTTTCAAGGAGTTTTAGCAGAAATTCATATTTTCAAGGGCTTTTCAAGTGCCCTTGAAAACTTAAACTAAATTCCAGGAGTATTCAAGGAGTTGCACGAACCCTGATGATAGTAAACCATTGAGGTTACCATGCAAACAAAATGTGAACTATTTAACAAAAGTAAAGCAATTAAAAGGTATGTAAGGTCTCATATCATGCACAGTGTATCACAATCATCAGCGTTGAAATTTTTTTGTTATTGTAATTATATGTTAAAACCAGATTGAGTAAAAGCGAATCAGCTGGAATCACTCGTGCATAAGGTTCAAGGTCATATTTTGCTATTGATCATGTTTATGTTTTCAAAACAAGAGCTGTAAAGCATAAAAAAGACATCTGAAGAATCAGTGGCTTTTCATGACGAGTTTGTACGTTTATAAAGTGCAAGGAGCAAAACTTGTTGTGGAAGAGCAACACGAGAAGCAAATTAAATGACACAACTGCTAAAGAACTTACACATTGTATGAAAAAGTTTAAATTTTATTGCTGACTTTTCATTAAACACCATCCCATCCGTTCAAAATAGTTCCGAGTCATTTCAACTGTACCCAAATAAATCTTTTTGTAAAAACAAAATAATTAAAATTTAATGTATCCATATACTCAGACAAATTTGGGCTCATTAATTCAGCATAAAGATCACTTTTTGCCCCCACAAAGGAATGGATCTAGCAAAAATCTGTATTAGCAGTGTATTTTACTGGCACAGAGATTTGGCTGATTTTCCTTCATCAATTTCACATCATGTAGCTGTTCTCAGACGTTTTATACTGTTAACAATTTATTCAACACTGCCTTCTATATATACAAATCAACTTTTAAAAACATGTTCCAGCTTGAATCTTTCAGAATAACCTAGCAATATTCATCAGCTACCACCATAATTAATCACTATTTTTTTTTAAATTAAATTTATTCCATAATTCCCATAAAGATTTATTTAAGCTAATACATAGCCACGTCATTTAGAATTGCTTTGCATTCTGGATGACATATCTGATCATTTTCAAATAAAAAACACCAATTAGAAATTTTAACCAAACAATTTTGCCAACAAAATGTTTCCCATGCAAAATGTATGATAGGTCAAAAGAATATATTCAGAATTTTAAATCTTATCAATGGCCGATTCAAAATTGATCACAAGACATGTAAGAAAAGATAAATTACAAACAATACAGCATCTGTAAACCTAGTTTTAGCCTATAAATACTATTGTACATCTTAATTTTATTTTATGGTTATGTTCGCTGGCTAGGATTTTTTATAAATACATTTTAACCACAAAATCTTCGACGTCTCTCTCGTCATTTCTGTTCAACGTAAAATGGCGCCTCTGCATCTCGAGACTCGATAAAATTTCTTTCGTTCACAAAAAGCTATCCTTTAATTTCGAAAACCGTTGCAACATTTCAATTTACCCATTCTAAAATATTTGTAAGAAAAAGACAACCCAAGATTTACGATGTTTTCATCAACACACCAGAGCCTCCATATTTACCACAGCAAATTATGGTAGCGAAAATTCTTTGATCGCCACGTTTCATATTTATATTTATGCTTAAATATCTTAACGAAATGGAAACACAGACCATATTTCTTTTCTGCACTTAAATTAATTCTTTGATTCACATCGATTTTCACTTTCCTCTCTCCACAATCAGAAAATTTTTGAGCCTTATGTATTGTATTAAAGAACAATTGCATCTCTTGTGGTTCTTTCGCCTTCAATTTCTAATATGGCGGAAATGTCGCTTTCAATAAACTACATATTTCATTCCTTAAGGTTGCTTTCATAACTTCGAAAAGATTACAGGACCCTTAAAATTTTTATTTTACTTACAATTACTTCTTTATTAAACGAAACAGGGTACCAAATTCGACAAAGATTTCATCTGCGCAGAAAATACGCGAAATAAAAAAACGCAATGCTTGCCCTTCGACAGCAAGAACGAAAGACAAATTCGTCGAAGGGCGTTGTTTATTACAATGCAAAAAAAAAACTATTTCCCTGCTGAACTCCGATCAAAACTTTTGACACAAGTATCTTGCTTACAGTGAACCTAATTTAATATTTTGGACAAGGGGTGATGCATGGAAATACAAGCGAAAAAAAGAAAACTTCAAAGGGAATTTTTTTAATAAAACCCAACGCAACAAGATGGTTGCAATCTCCTAGCAAGTTTCATGAAACCAGAACACTTTTCTGTTTTACTTCGTTCGTCTCAATCGAAAAAAAATCATTAAAAATCATACGACACATATCGTGAAGAATCAGTTTGTTTTGAAAACCGAAGAAAAACTATTTCCTCGATCGCTCAAAACAGCAAACTTGTTCGAAAACGAAAGACAAAGGAAAATGGCGTGTTTTAAACATGTTCTCTGGTCAATTACCTTCTGTTCGGCTGATAACCAGAAAAATCATCGATGCCGGCTTGTTGAAGTACATTCCCAAAATGGTGTGCTGGGAGTGAACTGTTCGAATAACAGTTTAACTCGCGAGAACCGCCGAACATCCCAAATTGTCTTCTGTCTTCGGTCGTTGAGATTATATCGACGTCTTCATCATTTTCCGAGTCGATCTCCGCCATTAAATGTCTTTGAGAGCATCCAAGGACTGAATGGATTATCTAACACGAGCCGAATGTAGTCGACTGTTGTTAAACCCTGAAGTCAAAATTGGTAAAAATGCGAAATAAAAGACGAAAACCATAAGTAAAATGGAGAAAGCCATGAAAGAGAACGCTAAAAGAAACTTATGTTTTTAACTCCTTTTATTTTAATAAGAGCACGTGCTTTTAAAAGCGCTCGAAATCGAACAACATTGAGAAAAAATCTGCTAACTGCTTTTCAAAGGTGGGAAAACATGGCAATGTGGTTCCTTCCTTCCTCGTCAAATGCAAAAATTCGAAGAAATTCAAAGTCTCTTTGAACATTATCTTTAATCGTTCCCAAACCGTAATGGCGACAGATGTTCTTGTAAAAGGAAACCTCGAAGACAACAAAGGGCGGGTCAATACAAACCTTCCCAAGTCAACGTTCCAGTACTCTTACTGACCGAGCAAGAGGCAACCACATCAAAAATGGACGACTGAGGTTTTTCAATGGAAGCGAACTCAGAACACGCCGTGAAAAACGCGATAAAATTCAACATTACCTCCTTAGTTCTGGCTAACTTAACGCGAGAATGAAAAAACAAAACGACACAAAAATTTACAAAATTCGACATTTATGTATTGGGAGATAAATAAGCACAAAATAAGCCATTTAAACACAGAGGACAGCGTACATTACCACCTCACACCGGCCATGTTGAACTGCTATCTCTGCTTCTTCCCTTGTCCTCAGCTTTGATCGCCAAACCACCTGCGCGGAATCACGGGAACGACGCCATTGCGCTTGCGCATAAAACATGACGCAATGAATAGCCAATCAGCGTTCAGTAGTTTCCCTCAAACAATAGAATGAAAAGCAGGTATTATCTGGAGCACGTGTTTTGATCCTTGAAATACAATATCAAAACACAATTTTCTTTTTATGAGAACCTTTTTATAAGAACATCAAGTTGAAAATCGGCCAAAATTTAAGAACATGCTAAGAACAGGCTGAGAAATGGCCGAGAACTTTATTTTGTAACTTGAAGGCGCAACATTGTTTGCAACTAGAATAAAATACATGGAAATTTTCACAAAAACACTTTGCATGACTCTTTTACTTAATCTACTGTATATCAAGGATCAACCTTCTATATTCTTTCAGTTGATACATACACATACTGAGTGCCGTTGTTCTTATAAAGATGTTCTTATAATAAAGATGTTCTTATAAAAAAAGGATGATTATATTAAGAACATTTTAAGAACATTTCAGTGGAACATTAACCTCGGCTTTATACAAAAAAGAGTGTAATTTATTTGTAATTTTAGCACGTGTCACAGGGCCGTAAGTGCGCCCGATAAAAAAGGCAACTTTTTTTGTCATAAACGCGCTCGGTCATATGAAAGGAAACATACATCTTCGTGTATTAGAATAATTCAAAAACTTGGACCAAGGCAGTCCCCGATGAGAACTGGTTCGCGCGACCGTATTTGCTCGCCCTTTATATTGGCTGGGGGAGGGGGCGTCAGGTGCATGAAAAAAAAAATCATGCAAACTGAAAAGTGAAGAAAAAAAATTCATGCAGAGGGAAATTGCACTGTTAGCCTTGGACTCAAAATACTGGAAACTGGTATTTTATTGGCATTTAAAAGAGAAATAATGAGTCCCATGGCTGGCAACTTTTGAGCAACTTTTCCAACTGCATGAGCAACTTTTGAGCATCTTTTTGCAGATTTTTGAGCAACTTTTGGCCATTTTACTGGCAACTTATATGGACAGGCCTACCCCCTACCCCCGCTCCTAATTCTCTTTCTCTCTCTCTTTCTCTCTTCCTCTTCGACAAAATCAGTGTGAGGTGAGTCGGAATTAAAGTGTGATGAAACATACACTTTAGGGTCTGAGATCATGTGCCCCCCGCCGTGGAAATTTTGAAAAAAAATCGTTATCTAGAACGCTATTCTTGCATACTCAATCTAGTTGAAGAAACAAGATGTCGAATGATCGATTTCCTCCCAATGTGCTTACTCCAAATTTATTCCTAAACCTAGCTAGCCCTAACCCTAACCAACCCCAATTCCTCCCTCCCCCGCGCAAATTTAAACCGCTGTGCCAACCAGATTAGACTCTCGCCTCCGTCGGAAAATGATGGCTTATATTTATAATTAAGATTGATATTTCTACAGGTTAAAAAGCACTAAATTTCGAGTTTACTAAATGTTAACTTTATATACAAAGTGAAATGTTTTCAGCATAGTTGTGGGGAGGAAGACACTTGTAAAGTCAGTCAGTGTTGCACTGGTAAATAGTGTGTTTCGTTTTTGTCACAGGGATTTCACAAAACTCTATCAAAAAGCTGATAAGCGAAAAGGGACAGCCCGTGATCCCTATCTTCGTCAACCGCGGTGTGGGGCTACCAAGTTACGAAGTCACTAAGTTACCAAGCTCCTTTACTTCGTCCAAGAAAGAAAGAGCGGAGACTGGCGTACATTGCCACGTCACCACGTCCAACATGGCGGACGAGGACGGTGACGATTATTTCTAATTTTGGAAACATCACATCGGGTAACTATGATGCTATTTCCTCCACGTACTCATAAATGATGTTTCGCCTGTCATCCGCCATTTTGTTGATTAGCATAGTAGAACATGGATGTGACTGTTGCTTCGATTAATCTTGACCACATATACGCCAAAAATAACGAAGAAAAAACTTTTGACAGTGATATTCTACTCGGTAGTTTAGGAGACTGGGTAAGTTGCAGACATTTGTGTTTTCCCTCAGGGACGAATTCGTAAATTATTCGAACGACCGCTTTTTCTCCAACTGTTTAAGTGTATCGTACGATTATTTAACGTATTTGTTTAATATTGAGTTTACTGTGTTGATACTTAAAGATTTTATACCTCCATGTTACCACTGAAGAATTCTAAAGCCTCCAAGTCTTTTTACACGGCCTCGGCGGCTTCCTCGAATCTTCAAGTTACACGTAGACGTTGTCCAAACGAAACAAGTTTTACGTTGAACTGATCATATTTCATTTGTAATTCGAATCCGAAAGTAAGAAACCATTTGGCGCGTTATAGGTGGCAGTACAGTAGATTATTCTCAAAACTTTTGTAGAAGAGATTTAAAGCAGTTTGTTCTTTGAATGTATAAATTTCTATCTTTGACAGGAAGCGAATAAATTTGACACATCGACCATACGTCAAATTTGCGTCCATCACCTATATTGTAATTCGCAACAACAGTGCAAGAGTATTCACAAGATAGTGAGCCAAGGGTTGCACTGCTCCTAGAATACCTTAAAAAAATTTCTTCAGGACCTTGAGAACCTTTGGAATTCTTTTCTAACTACAACTGGAAATCTCCTCATAGGGAAGCTTGATGCCAAAATGATTTTTTATAAATATCTAAATTAGTATTGGATTCCAGAAATTTACTTTCTTAAGTGATTCGTTTGTTCATCTTCTGCAAAAATGAATAAAAAGATAGTTAGTTAATACCATGGGGGCCATCAGATTGCAGTGACATCTAATGTCACAATCTCAACCTGTCAAAAGAATCAGCTCTGTTGCCTTGTTCGGACAGTTTTATTGCTTGTATTTTCCATGAAATTATTCAGTAGAATAAAAAAAAACATTTTTCTTTTCAATCAACTTCACAAAAAGCTTGCATTTCTTCAATAACAAATTGCAAAATTTGATGTTATGAAGTTATGGATTAGATCACAAGTGTAAAGATGGTGGCTCCCTTAGCATACATCTTACACATTTTGTAAATTATCTTTAAGGATACAGATTGAGGAGTTGCCGTAAAATTTACATTTCTGGAATCCCAAAATTTTCCATGGCATTATAGAATAATTATTACTCGCTTTTGGTGCTCACTCAGCCAACAATCTCACTCCTAGAAAAGTCTCAACTTGAGAGCTTTGCATTAGGCCAAGTAAAAAATAAGTTGGTTAGCATCCCTGCCCGACCATTGAAAAAGTGCCCAATTCAATTTATTTTTTATTTCTTATTTTCATAGTTTTTCTTTAAGAATGTTTTAATATTTTGTGACTGCAAAACTTGGTAGAAGTCTAAATTAGTTGTCCAAAAACTGACCAAATCCATTAGAATTTTGTAGTCTTCAAACAAGCGATAGTAAATACCCTTAAATTCATTACCCTTTAATTTTCTGTCCATACCCATGGTAAAGACAACACTTGGATAAAATAATGACAATAAATTAGGATACATTTTATTGTATTTTAGCATCAAAATGTCCTCAAAAAAAACCTCCCTCCAGACCATGAAATTTCTGAAAAAAAGGACGCTAACCAATTATATTTTTTTACTTGGCCTTATGGACAAACACCATTAATATATATTATGCTGCATTTTGTTTTAGTCTATGGAGGATGACGACTTATTCTCTGCACTGTTCTCAGTGGAAGACAACAAGAGCAATGACATACTAAACATACTAAGTCAGTGCTCACCAAAGAGTGACAGCTCATGTTCAGATTCATCAGATTCATATCTAACGCCTATCAGTCCTGACAGTGCCTACCTGAGCCCTGATGAGTCATTTGTACCCAGTCCATCAGATATGAATGATCCCAGCTCAGATGGTGTTAGCTCACCATCAAATGAAGAACAACCAGCAGATGACAGTTTGTTAGACGTAAATATTGGTTAGTACTCTAATGCAGTAGTTTGTTTGCTTTATGGTTTGGGTAGTTAATTTCATTTTGGGCCAGCTGAAATCTTTCCTTGGCTGGTTAAATCAATCCAGCAGGCTGATGCCGAATAATGCTCCACTGCCAACAAACAAAAACATCAAGTTGATCTCAAGTGCTAAAAGTACCATATTTACCTGTGTATAAAATGCACTTTTTTTGCTCTGAGATGATCTTCAAAATCTGAGTGTGTATTATACACGGAACCTTGCATTTCGAAAATAATGAAATTTGCACATCAACCACGATATCAGTGTTCAACAACAGGAAACTCGCTTTGGAACAAAGTAACTATGTAAGTAACTTTATTCATGTGTAGAGTCGATTGAACTACACTATTTTAATTGGGCACAATTAGTCCGAACTGTGTGGAGCATGCATGACGGTAGTGAAAACAAAAAAAAGTGTTTGAGTAGTTTTAGACAAGTGTTTTCCAATTTGCTTATAAGCTGAAATATCTGCTGTTGTTTTTATTGAAATTCTGAAAATGAGCTTGAATTATGAGGTGCGTATTATACATGGGCGCATAATATACGTAAATACAGTACAGCAAGTACAGCAAATGTATGAAAAGTTAGCACTTAACCTGGACTTGAAGGTTTTATTTGTGAGCAGTGGAGTGTAATTCAGAAATGGCCTACTGTGCCAGTAAGAAAAAATCTTAATTTCACACCCTGAATATGAACCTTCTCCAGCCCAACCCCCCAACCCCTGTCAGAAATAAATAACTGAGTGTCCCTGCGCAATATAATCAACCTTGAGTTGGATGTTATAGAGTTTAACTTACTTAATATTAAATTGTTTTATTATATGGCAGGCTTGCGGATTGGGCAAAATGAAGCAATTTCTGTGTTCTGATTGGTTGCGCGCATGGGCAAGATAGGCCCAACTTGCCCACTCGGGATTCCTCATTTTGTTCCTGCAAGAAAAAAATTGTGTCGAGCAGAACTACACATTGAGTTTGGGCAATGGAGTCGCAAAAAGGGGAAGAGGTCAATCAAAACAAACAAAAAATAGACGAATTTCGTAAATTTATTCGTCAACAAAAACCGACAAATACAAAAAATAAAATGCAATATGATATGAGGACATGGAAGCATTTTTGTCTTATAGAAGACAGTAGTAAAGTAAAATTCTATGGCCATATAACAAATCCTTTATTGAACAAGCTTGTTCGGTCAAGATTGATGAATATTGGTCTTGTTTTTTTTTTCATTTTCATGGACCTCGACTTCGTCGCATTCCATAATAATGCAAAAAAGAACTTAGCCAATATCCAGGCATATTGGCCTTGCACATATTCAGTAATGCATACGCATTGATGCTAACCTGTTTTTTGTTCATTTTCCAGATTTGAGTTTCTTTAACTTCCCAGATGAAGTCTTCAACATGGCTGAAGAAGCAAGTGAAATGAATATTGAGGCAGTATCTAGCAATCTGCTTACAACCAGTACTGATTCCATCAAAGTTGAAGATGTAACACCAGTGATGGCTGCCCCAGTAGCCACAGCCACTGGTTTGCCATCAATCTGCCCACCAACGACTGCTTCATCAAGGAAGGTAAAATTTGTTATTTATTATTTTTGTGGCTTCATCATATCCTAGCACAAAATGGAGATGCAGTGAGTTGCCAATGTCAAATTTTCACTAGTTTAAAACCAGATAATTTGGTTAATAAGAACATAAACAAGCTTATGAACCAAATGTAATTTTTACATTATATGCACTTTCACTGCTTACTCATTGAGAAAAATCCTTCGTCTCAAATTGTTTAGACAAGCTTTTTTTACTTGCCAAGGATTTTAAAGTGGGAAGCTCAACATATAAGGTTATTGTGCTAATAGAAGTAATATAATTTTTTGTGGCTAACAAACTGAAAAGTTATATTAGTGTTTGTTGTTCAGTAGTATGTAATAAACAAGTAAATACACTCATCTGAAAAAATTGGTATATGCCCCGAGTAGGAACCGTACCCACGTCTCTCTGTATACTAGTCAGAAGTGCTAACCACTACGCCATCAGGGACTGCCACGCAGACAAAATTGCAGTTTCATGATTAATTGAGTTGGTTAGTGTGTGGTTGGTACAGTGATAAGATCTCTGCCTTCCAACCTCAAGGTCCCAGGTTCAACCCCCGGGTCAGCTGAGTGTTGAACATTTGTGTGACCTTCATTTCTGCCAAAGTTGACTCGGCTTTCCATCCTCCTGAGGTCGGTAAAATGAGTACCAGCTTCTGCTGGGGGCTAACCTGTGATGGATTAGTGTCCCG
>JAOCNB020096264.1:0-11669 GCA_026546465.2 Palythoa caribaeorum | reverse complement strand
TCCTCGTCGTCCCCAGAACTCCAAAAAAGGTCTTTTCACGTTCTGTTTCTAGCGACAATTACGTGCAGGTGTTCAGCCCGATGCATTCAAGCGTGAAGTTATTGTATTTACTATTGTTCTTTCACGTCTTCGTCTCTGTCGCCGTCCTCATTGCGTAAAGTCCCTGGGAAGTGAAAGACCGTTGGCCCGGATGTAAGAGACTTGTCGGCTTTTTGTGTCGGCATTCGTGAATGAACGGAAGTGTTGCGCTGTTTCAACTGCAAGTTTAGATTTTTAGATTTTGAAAATTTCAATTTTTAGTTGCATTTTCAAATGTTTCAGTTTCTTTCAATTTTATTTATAATGAATAACCTTGCTGACATTTCAATGAGTAAATAACAATAAAGTTATTGACTGCCAGTTTTGGGCCACAGACCCGCGGTTCTGATATCGCCTTCGTGCAATAAGTGTATAACGCATAGCATAATAAAAGGAATAACATGAACACAAAAGTATCTAGGAATTTCACCGAGTTGGCTCCATGAACTCCGGCTAGTCCCAACGAGGTTCGTATTTTCAGTATGGGTTTTCCTACAACTTTCAATCGCTCATTGGCAATTAAACGGGATTAAGGGGGGAGAGGAGAGGGGGACAAACTTCTACACAAATTGGCGCCGCGGCGCTTATTGGAGTGCAGCGCTTATTCGAGGAACCGTGTTTAATCGAGTATTTACGGTATGTGTAAATAGATATTTTAAAAGCTATCAAGTTTTCATGTACCTAACGTTTGCTGTAAGTACAGCAAGTAGTCAAAATGCAAGAATAACCAGAATTACAAATTCTAATTTTAATTTACAATAGGTATAATGGTGCAACAACCCAATTTTAGGGTACTTTTTTCCCCCGGGCGACAGGATACGTTGAATTGCAAATTATTAACGCTTTTCCAGCTGAGTTTTTAAAAATTGAAGTCACTAAATTAGTAAAAATGGACAATTTTAGAATTTATTGAAACAATGGCCATTTTCAGGCTCTACTTGTGAAGACAAAGAAAGTGAATGATCACTTTATAGGGTTTCAAGCACTGGTTAAAAGTTGGGACATGTTTAGTTTCTGTGAAGTCGTTTTTAGCATCAAACAAAACGATTCTAACCATTATCATTGTATCGGCTGTTTCCTTTATTATCGAGTCCATCATGTTTCAGCTTCACCTCACATTAATTCTCTTTTAAAGTTTACTTTGAAATGTTATCTTCCGGCATTTTAACTGTTGAATCTTAATATTAGTCTTCAGGTTTCCGTGTGGATAAAACATGATAAAAGAGATAAAGATCTATAAAACGTTTCATAGATTTTTATCATTTTGAATCTTAATTTAGCCCAGTGCTAAAGTTTCTTCTTTATCAATTACGTCATTATCAAAGTTCAAACTAGGATTAAAAATCGGCAGGGTAGGAAATAAGTGGGTGTTTTATAAGTATTGGCCAATCAACACATCAGTTTTTATATCACGTGACAACTTTGTTTTGACTGAGCTCGTACACGGTCAGACCGCCAACTGACTCAGTTCTGCATGGGGCAGGTAAGTTTCCTTATATGGAAGAGAAGTCTGTGCACGCTAGGTCTGATTAATTTCTACCCTGTTACTTTGATAATGACGTAACTATTAAAGATAACTGACCGCGCAAGTAGATTTGGAATGGGACTAAGTTTACAAAAAATGGCGGAATATAATTCAACACTAACTTTAAAACAGCAAAACAACGTTAATGTGGTGTGAAGTTGAAGCCTGACAAAGTTCAATTCTATAAGTAAAGAAACAGTGAACACATTATAAAGGTTTGAACCGTTTTGTTTGGTTTTATATTAAATAGTTTGTTCTTCAACTCGTACGGCGGCGTGCTTGGCGCTTAACGTTACAGAAAGACAAACCGAAGATAAGCACCGGCTGCAATGGGCCACTTAGGCTCGGATCTAACTTCTAGCTTTTTCTTTAACTCTTAACGAAGGAATCCTGTCGCCCGTGTTTCAATTTACAATACCAATGGTGTAATCAAATGCCTATACTAACGTACTGTTTTATCTAAAGATAATCTACCAGTAAAATTTAAGCTGCTGTTCACAGTACGATTGTGCTTTCAACCATTCTATATTAGGCTAGGGTTTTATTGATTGAATCTTTTAAATTTCAAGTTTGTTTATGTGCTTTAACAATTAACGTACACATATTATAAGGGGGATCTCCCCAAAGTTTTTCAACGTACAAAATAGGCATTTTTAACTGTGCCCATGAACTTTTGGTAACTGTAGTCTGATAAGCAAGACATCTCTTGATGTCAATTGAGTTGCATTACTTCGCATAATTTGCGCAAAATGAATGATGCAAATTAAGTGTTGCATTTCAAAAAGAGTCCTGAATAATTGATTGTTTTTGTTTTATTATAACTAATTTTGCATTATGACTCCCAAATTGTGTAATTAAACGATTTTCAATGTTTTGTTAAAATTTGACTGCGAAATTGAAAATTTGACAATTAAAGATGGCGGCCAACTGAAAAATGGCAATCAGGAGAACTGTTTTGTTTCCAGGGAAACCAATTAAATCATAACAGCAAATGTTGGGTAACCAAGTTAAAGTTTGGAGATATATATTGTTTGTGCCAAAATTGGATACAGATTAGAGAAAATCGTTTGATTTTTTTGGTGGTGAGGGCTTGTTAAATGACCTCACCGGTACCCATTAGGTTATTGTAATAATTTTGAGCTATACGATATGAAGTGTATATACATCCAAATACATTTTAAACAATACAGTAGTAAGGTTAAAAATAGCGAGAGAAACCATAGCAAACCGCAAGGCTTATACGATATGGTCCCCCTCACCTAATTATAAGAATACGGAGGAAATGATCATGCACACACAGGTGGCTTAATTGACAATAATCAATGATTTAACTGAGATAATTGAATGAAAATCTAATGCTTTAAAAATACACGTTAGCTATCATACTAGTAAACTAAAGCTTTCTGTTTGCATTCCAATTGTTCATTGAATCTAACCTACAGTGTAATTTGTCGAATAAAGTTGCTATTATCAAGTAAACTATTGCGTAAATTCGCACTAGACAACGTATTCAATAATTTTGCAATTAACTAGTAAAGTATAACGTACCGTTCGTATTACGATAATGCTTATAACTTGTCTAAGTTTAACTGGGTTCTATATAAAATCAACAGATCAAAGGTGCAACTACCAGCACATTTTACTTACACTAAGGCGATACCAACAAACGTTCCAGTTTATGGCGTTTTCTAAATTCCAAAAGAGGCAAGAAATGCATGGTTATAAGTATATGGATGCTCTTAGAATTGAAATGTTGTCAAAAGAGAGGACACAATGTCAAACTTGATCCAAGTTTCATGAGCGTCTTTGAAGAATATCACGAATCCTATACAGCTCTGCTATTACTGCACATGGGGAACACTTATGGAGCTGTCATGCTCTGATGCAGATAAAAGTCACATTGTGTCTGAATCCTTTCATGGTAAGACTTACTGCTCAGTCTCACCCACAATCCTGAGCGTTTGGAAACCGAGTATCTTTTTTAAATGCTCAAGAACAACTTCCATTGGACAAGCTAGAGCAAAATGTCGATCAATACTTGGAATATCAAGAAATCCAAATATAATACCGCAGGCCTGTCCATCCTGATCCATAACCACAGCGCCAATGTCTCCCTTTTCGGCAAAAATACCGCCTCGTTTCCCCTTAATTAGAAGACAGTTTTTTAACCACTGAAGTAAATTAAGAGGAGAGTTACAGTTTGAACATTCACCGTCTCCCATAAAATAAGTATCGTTATCACATGTTTCGCAGTAAAAATAAGGTGAATGAGCAAAACCCTCTTGTGTTGGTGAATTGCTCTGAAGACTAAGAATGTCTACGTTGGACGGGAAAAACGTTCCGTTTTTTGTCAAAGCCGTTGTTCTACCAACTTTATGTAATTTCATAGTTTCTGGATATACAAAAGATTCCAATGATCTGCACTCACCCGTTGGTTGCCTTTCTTCTCTTTTTACTAACGTCACACCAAGTCTCTGAAGCAATCGAGCTTCTGTTTCTGACAGTTCTGCAATAGCTGCATCTATATAATATTCGTATTCATTGTGCTCCACATTATCTTTGATACCGCCCCAAGGCTTGTATTTTGCAATTTGTCTTGGTTTGGCAATCTCCGTTTCTCCTTGATAAAAATCGCGGCGTCTTCTTATCCCTTCCAGAGCTCGCAACGGTCTATCTTCTTCGTTTTCAATTTCTGACAACAGCGTTTCTTGTTCTTCAACTTTTTTTTGGTAATACGCTACATACACACTATGATCAAGACAAGAAGGTTGTTCAATTATGCTTGGTGTGTCGTCATTCTTTGGATTCATAACATGCTTGCATGACAGAACGAAGAATTTGTTGTTGTTATTTACCAAAACTGCACCCAGGGTGCCCGAGCCTTCATTTCCTTGTACTCCGATGCTTACTCCAAGTTCTAATGGAAAGCTGGAACGCCAGCACTCATTTACATCAATGCATTCAGCAAAGTAGCCTTCCTCGACATCAACCTCAAAGTCGCCCAGGTGAGTAGGAAGTTCATCGTCACCCAAAGGAATTTTTCCTTTTCCCAAGACACACACTGTTACACAGGAAGTGTTAGTTTGGCAGAGATTTTGAACTTTATAGCTAGGATACACGGCTGTGACGTTACGGTACTTTCTTAACTTGTCATGGTTCTGTTTAATTTCTCTGGAAATTTCGTCAGCTTTTTCTTTGGGAAGAACCTGAAATCCATTGATGTACCTTACTACTTTAGTGATCGGAGGATTCACTGCAAGGTCAATCAATCCAACTTTAAAAGAAGTGCAGAAATGCTCTCGAGCATCATTCTCCAACCTTTTTGCAACGTTTTCCCTAGCACCGTATAAATAAATGACCACGGTAAAATTGAAACTGTCGGTTTCGTAAGGCAAACACCTAATGATGTCACATCTGTTGCGAGCCTCGAACAATCCCACATCACCAAGAAGTTCCTCCCTTAATTCCTGAAATAGAACAAAATTTTAATAACTACGTATATGTAAGAGAGGGCCTAGACCCTAGAAGAAAAAAATGAGGAGGACCTGGAT
This sequence comes from Palythoa caribaeorum, assembly GCA_026546465.2. NCBI lineage: Eukaryota > Metazoa > Cnidaria > Anthozoa > Zoantharia > Sphenopidae > Palythoa > Palythoa caribaeorum. Next base: position 6,515 of record JAOCNB020096264.1, on the reverse strand, counting down.
CCGAAACGAGAGTGTGTGTGTTTTCGGAGGTGTTTTATGAGCTCGTATAGTTTTGTAAAGATGCACGAATAAAGCTTAGTTTGGTTTGGCTGACAAAATTGGTGTTCCGACCAGGATCATTAATCATGGCGGCCGAAGAGCTGCAAATGGTAATCCAAGCACAAGTTTATAGCTAGTCTGCGTTGCAGTCGGCCTAAGCTCTTTCAATCGTTGATTTAGACTAATCTGTGCCTGTGGGTAGTGAAAACTTAGAATTATCGCCGAACACTTCGAGGTTGATCTCAGACAGAAAAGAGTTTCTCTAAGGCATATCTACAGAAAAAGTTTTAGATAGATAGACAGACAGACAGACAGATAGATAGATAGATAGATAGATAGATAGATAGATAGATAGATAGATAGATAGATAGATAGATAGATAGATAGATACACGAAAAGGTAAACCTAGACTCGGGCCCCCACGGGTAGCCCAAGTAAAAATGCTTTAGTATTATCATGTCAAATATAACTGTGTTGTACAAACGTGCTGGTAATGACACAGCCACTAAATAGGCCACTATGGCCTTGCCGGTCAGAGGGACTAAGCCCGTACTGAAACCCTTTATAAAAAGAGCGAGCCTGAATGTTAGCAGCCATGGACAGCTGCTTCGGCCTTGCTGGGCCTCGTCAGCATTGCATAGCTAACAAACAGGCTCAGATTCCCGCAGAAAATACAAAGTAAAGTAGAAGTATAAAGCTTGTGGGATGTGGCTGGAATAATAAATATTACTGTGTTGCACAAACTTGCTGATAATGACACAGCCACTAAATGGGGCACTATGGCCTCATAGGTCAGAGGGACTAAGCCCATACTGAAATCCTTTATAGAAAGAGTGAGCCTCAATTTGTTAGCAGCCATGGACAACTGTTTCGGCAACACAGTTATATTTATTATTCCAGCCACATCCCACAAGCGTTACTATGTCATCTCATTTACCGTTGAATCAGTATCAATAGCAGAATCGCGACTTGCAACAAGATCTCTTTTAATGTCTTTCTTAAGATGCTTTTCAACACGACCTCGTAACTCTGACAACTCTTCCATATGTGCCCGTCTCTTTTGATCAGAGTCTCGCAAAAGCTCTGCCAAATCACTCACAGCACTGTCTCTCTCCTGTCGAAGTTTATCACATGTTGCTCTCATCGAATCACGCTCATGAACAATCTTGTCTCGCTCACTGAATGCCCAATCCCTTTGGCTTTTTGCAACCTCAATTTCATGCAAAGCTGTTGACAACTCAGATGACAAGACTTCAGATTTTCTTTGCAGCCCCTCAGCTTCATGGTTTTCCCCATGAAGAAAATGCTGATGTCTTTGTTTGAATTCAAAGCACTCCTTAAGTATTTTGTCTCTGTGGATTATAGCTTCACTTCGCTCTTTTCTCGCAGCATCTCTCTCCTGCTGAAACATTTCATAATCTTCCTTAGCAATGTCCCTTTCCTTTACAATTTGTTCCTTTTCAACCAGCACATAATTTAATTTTTCTTTTAACATAAAATTTTCTTTTAACAATTTGTCATGTTCATTGAGTTCTCTGTGCAATGAATCACTTTCATGGACTAGCCTTTCTTTCTCCACCAGGAGAGACTTGTTTTGGGCTTTTCCATGATTAATCTCCTCATGCAGCTTCTCAATTTCCTTATGAACTACATCTCTCTCACTCATCACCAGCTGATACTCCCGCAATACTGCATTCCTTTCTTCTGTCAATTTACTGATCTCTTTTGCTTTCTTCATTTGTGATGTAACAGCTTGATCTCTTTCCTGTATAGCTGAATCCCTTTGGTTGTGAGCTTGCTGTGACATTTTAATGGCAGAATCTAGCTCCTTTAAAGTCTTTTCATATTTTCTCACTGCAGATGCACACTGTTGCTTCAGTGAGCTGTTCTCAGCTAAAAGTGCCTCGTGTTTCTGAAGCAAATTCTCATACTGGTCTTTCAAAGATGAGAAATCAGTTTCGAGGCTTTCCAGATGGTTAAACGTATGATTATACTCTCCACGCAGCACTTGATGGGTTTCTCTAAGTTCCTCATGATCTTTCTGAAGTATTTCATATTTATCAGCTGCTTTGCCTAGTACTTCTGAAGAATGACTGGCATCCCTATTATCACACAGCTGCCTTTCTCTAATTTCCAGAAGTTCGATTTTTTCTCTTTCTCTCAACAACACAATTTCCTCATACTCTTGCCTCACAAGATCTCTGTCTCTCCGCACTTCTTCCAGTTGTCGTTGTAAGCTTTGTGCTTCCCGCACAAGAATATCACAATTACTCAAGCCAGTTTTATGTTTCTTTCTAAAATAATCTGCTTCCTTTGATGCGGAGTCAAATTTCTGAGACAAATCTGTGTTTTGATGCTTGAATAATTCAAGATCTTTCACAGCATTGACATACTGACTTTTGAGTTTCTCATAGTCACTGTGCTGATCGTTAGTACAGTTCATGGAAGGAGAGCTATTGTCCTCAATCCTTTCAACATTCTTATGTCCTGTAAGCTCTGCCAGATTATGATAAGCATTGTCTCGCTCATTTTCAGCTTTCCGAAGTTGTTGTTTCACATGCTCAAGATCACGTGTTACAATTTTTAGTTCTTTGCTCAATAAACTTACTCTGTCCTTGCATAAGTCACGCCCAGTCATACTTACACTACGACCCACACTTACAACACCTGCAAAAGCAAAACAAAATTAATTTTTTAGATGAAGTATATCAAGAAAAATGCTGACCATCACTACATACCCAATAGTAACTCAGTGTTAATTTTCATACCAGGTCAACATATTACAACCAGTTGTTGGCAATTAATTCAACTGAAACTATAAAAGGGTTGTAAACTGCTCACATCCTGATAACATGACTTCAAAGAGTAGTGTGGGAAGAGAGGTACAGCTGTAGCCTGTTCTGACTGTGATTTAAAGATATGGTTTATAATCCTCAGAGGTTCTAAGTTCAAGTGATGTTCACTGATCACACTGACCAGCCTCCCTGTCCATTCAGAATAAAAAAACAAAAGACTTTGTACAAAAGAACTAGTCTCACACTGTAATTTGTAAAAATTGAAGATTGGTAATCAACAGCAGACATGTGTAGGCTTGAAAGGCAACAAGTTTCTGGTACCCAGTGCTCATACACACCAATGAACACAACAGGCAGAAAACAACTTCAGGGAAACTCACATATTGTATACAAACAGCTTCTGGTGGTATTATTAATGCTTCTGCAGACAAAGTGTATTAGCTGAACAGATGAAAGATGATTATTTAACATGAAATTAAACAAAGTTTTATTCTAATCACTTGAATGGAGACAAAAGAGTGAGTTGGTAGCATGTTTAATGGAGGAAATTAAGATGGGCAAATTATATATAAACAACATGTGGAGAGTAAAGCCTCAGGGCAAATTTTAAAAAATTAAAATCGATATTCTATTTAATGTAGCAATTTTAATGCCATTTGCAAGTATAATGATTATATTTTTGTAGGTTTAATAACACCTGCATTACTGGCTGATCTGGGTTAAGTTTTTATGTCATAAACTACTGACAAAAAATGCAATTTCTATAAACATTTTTTTTTTGAAAGATTGTACGTTTTGGTGTCTCAAGCTTCTATTTCTCAGAAGGAAAAATTTCTAAGTCCCTCAAATGGAACCAGGTTAAGTGACCCATTCCACACATCAGTTCCTGTAGCTCAGTGGGAGGTGGGAGGATCATGGGTTCAATTCCTGCACCAAAGGGACTCAGAAGTTTTTCTTCTGAGAAAAAAATCTTTCAGAGAAAGCTGCAACATTACACATTACAATCATTTTTTGCTGAAAACGATTCCCTTTTGTTATTTTGTACACTATAACTGGTTAATTTTATTCATGGCTATTTCATTAAATTAAATTAAAAATGAAGAATAATTTATTTTGTAGTAAGAACTAAATTAAGAAAGCTTCTGTTAGTAAAAATCAATGGGATCTTAAATAATTTATAACAATTCCAGCAGTTTTTGTAACATTTAGCAACAACTACTGAATTAATTAATGAAGACTGAATTAACTTTTTTAATCTTTAGATGCCATTTGACTAATAAAGGCACAGTTTAAAGGGCAAATAAAGAAAAAAAACAGACATAAATGTAAGACAACTACAGATTGCAGTATTGAAAATTATGTGGTTATGTAAAGGTATGTATTATTGTGGGACCAAACTGTACACAACACACCAAGTGGTTGTGATTAAAGAGGATTGTATTTTTATTTCTCAAGTATGTGGTTCACTTTAATCTGCAAGCCAGGACAGATCAAATCATTTCAACAAGCAAAATGTCAAAAATTAGAGTTTGTTTTTGGTTGACTTTTTGCCATTTTAGTCTAAAAATGCTCATTTAACTGGCTGCTATTTGTTGCCTTAAGGCATAATATAAAACAATGATAGAGGAGTTTAAGTTAAGTGAATAAAAATGCATACAGTAAGACAACATGTACTCTTAGAACTTATGCCAGCTACTTGGAACATTTCTTCTTATTTGAAGAGTAAGTTAGGGGTCTAGTATGACTAATTTTCTATTGCCTAAACTATATCTTTTTATTCCTCCTTAGGTTGGGCACTTCAAACAAACTAGAATTAATTCTATTTAGCTCCTATCTCCTATATCAGAAGTAACACTATAAATATACAAAAAGTTTGAAAGTACTTGTTGATTTACTCACTCTAGCATCTGAAAATGATTGCAATACTTGAATTTATATTGATATTGAAATGCTCTTTGCTATGTGCAGACCATATAAATAATTATAGTTCATATTCAGTTCATTAAATATTTAAAAGAAAAAATTATGAAGGAGACTATGTTCCCTTGGAACAGTATATACAACCTGCATTAGATAAATGTTACCGTGCTGTCTATGATTTGTATCATTCTTTCATGAAATCTCCTTTGGTAGAGAATATTAATTCTATAAGATATAGAACTGATGACTGCATTCCAAATGTTTGCAAGCTTATTTCATTAATAAAATCGAATAATATGTATTCTGTAGCCTGTCTGAACAGCCACGTGCAGCCCTTCATGCACTTCTTACAAAAAGTAGGACATCAATATATAATAAGTGGATCTGATATTGCAGTAGGTCACATTGAATAGCCTGCACTAATTTAGAGTCATGCTACCAAGCATTACCCTGCTGGTATTACCCTGCTACCGAGCATTACCCTGCTGGTATTACCCTGCTACCAAGCATTACCCTGCTGGTAAAACCTCAAACCTATAACAAGTTCACTTGGCTGTTATCTTACAGCCATTTTGTGATTCTATTTTACTATTCTCAAGAATTCTACAAAATGGTTGTTATTAGCAAGCTTGCAACCACAAACTTAGCCAGATGCTTTTAATCACACATTATTTTGGCATAATGGGTGATTCTCATCAACCGCTGCATGATTTCTAATGGAAATACAATAGAAGTCATGAACAGTAAACTTGTACACATATTTTTACACCACTGGGCACTGTTGAAGGCACAGATATAATAACTGGTCACAGATGTAATAAAGGTCACAAATTTATGAAATACGTTTAGTCACGAATGTAATAAAAGTAGCAAATCTAATAACATTTAGACCAGACCAATTTAATTTGTTGTTTTACAAACCCGCTGAACTTAATTTTTTGAAAAATGGAAAAATAAAATTTCAGAAAGATGCTGAAAAACAAAAACAAAAATTAAAGATAAAAATAATCTTTTAATCAGTTTTTTCTTAGTTAAAATGTTTTTATTTCGAACCAAAATTATTGATAATGCGATCAAAACTATATCACAAAGCACAAATGTTAATGATCAAGACATTAGCAAGTCATGAAGTTGTGCTTCATATGAGTAAAACTTTAATTTCAGCAAATAAATCCTAAAAATTAGTCATCAAACTGGCAACTTCAATGCTTAATTACACTTTCTTAAAGTACCTATCAGCTCTAGCCAGTTTTATGAAATTTCAAAAATATATGTATATTTAATAAGTTTTCTGAAGAATATTTACGTACTTTGGTTTCCGTCTTCATTTAATCAGTCATTGAAAATTGTATTTTTTAAAGCACATTTTCCGCCATATTGGATAAAAAAACAAGCAGAAGAGGGATTGGGCACTAACTGTCTTGTGATGTCAACCCAGTATCACAAAATTTAAAGGTGACATGCAACGAAATTTTTTTTCTTGATAAATTGGTTGAAAATTGTTATAATTGTTATTTGCCAGATGTTTTTTTGGTATTCTCAGTTTCCATTAACGAGAAAATTGGTATCAAATCTTGCGCAAGTGCTCGGGTAGCGTTGGTGCGGTTTCATAATTCTTCGGAATTTGGAATTTTGTGACATCACAAATGGTGAGATTTGGAAATTTAGTTATTCGCGCGGCAACAATTCTCTTCAGAAATAGCTTAATAATTGCTATAATTTTATTACACAACTCTATTTTTAGTTTTTACTAACATATTT
>JAOCNB020096195.1:0-11672 GCA_026546465.2 Palythoa caribaeorum | reverse complement strand
TCCACAGCTTATTCCACTTGATCAATTCCTTATTTCTCATTACCAGTTATATTATTTTGTTTGAGTTGTGTAAGGAGAAGTTAGATGTTGATAAATTTCCTGGGACTGTTTGAGCTAAACGACTCACAAGGCTTTACCCGAGAAGCAATGAACTAGCAAATATTCTGTCTGAGCCATAGAGACAGGAAAGGAGACTTCGTGGAGTGAAATTTCAAAACATTTCCCAAGTAGGAGTGCCTGTAAATCTCTTAGCAAGTATTTGTCTTCGGTGCTCGTTATTTCGGAAAGGCTCACCTTTTTTTCCATATCGCCTACCGTTTTGGCCTATTTAATACAAACAGTTATTTAAATTATTGGTTTATTGGGAAGCCAAGCGAAGGTCGCAGGTGCTTCTTGTATTTAGAACGCTACAATAAACATGAAAGTGTCTAGAAATGACAGAGAATTAATTGACCATAAATTCTTTTGTCCTATGATAAAATTTTTATTGTGTCAATAGTTTTCACCTCTGGCTATTACTTCACTATGAATAAAATATAATAAGCTTTTTTATCCTCTGGAAAACCCTAACCAGAATGGTTCTTCGGAGAATTTTATTTGTACTTTTTCTCTCAGTTCTTCTGACAGCAGGTGAGTTAAAAAGTTTTCTTAAAAACATTCATGATTAATAGTGTTTGAAGCCGAAATTAAAAAGCGGACACATTCATGGTGTCAAGTTTTAAAGAAAGAAAACTAAAAACAACAAACACGATATTTCTTAACAGTTAACGAAATATCACTGAAGTTAAAAGCGTATGACTGTGTTTTATTGTGATAAAACGGTTATGTTGTAGATTTAAACATAATTATTTCATATATATGATCTAACAAACCCGTTGGGTGGGGAAAATACATTTGCCTACATAGCAGGTTTACCAAAACCGACTGCGTATAATTGTAGTTTTTTATTTTGTAAAGTAAATATTGTTTTAAAATTATCACAATTACTGAAACAAACGTTTTAGCAGCATAGTGAAAATAAAACATTATTGCAGTCACAAAAAAGATTTACAGAATTGCCTCTGCCACTAATTTCAACTTTGGCCTTGACGTTCAACTTACATTGCTTCTGGTAATGCCATATTTTTATGGTTCATAGATTTGGAAATCGGTCGAAGATCATTAGAGCTAGATATTTTTTTTTTAAAATTTTACAAGATTTCCTGTTATGATAGGTTTCCACAAAAACAAAGACGACTGCTGAGTTGGAGTCAATTTGATTTATGATACATATGCAGCCAGGAAAATTTTACGGTCGATAATTGGAATTCGAAACTCTTTTGTTTTGGGGATTCCGTCATTTCATGTTTTTCAAATGTCACAATGTTGTTTCATTATACCAAAATAATCTTATATTCTTACTATTCAATTGTGCTTACGGCGTAACAATTTTGATTCATAATAATTTGTTGTTCTCGGAAGCAAAAGCCGGAAGAGAAGTAAAAAAGTCGCGAAACTTGTCCAAAAATCACCATGTCCATTCCCATCACAAAGGTAAGCAACAATAAGCATAACTCCAAATTGAAAGTAACTTAGATTTATGATTGTTGGTGTAATACAATTTATATTCACCAAGGACCCACTTTATGTTATTTTAAAAAATTACGTTACCTTTCCTTCATACAGAAAGCTTTTTTATTAAAGATGCTGTTATGATCCTCACTGTCATCTAATATCATTTTCATTGCACCATTTCTATCATCATCATTACCGTTATCGTTGAGATTACCATTACCTTTTTACATTCACCTTTGCCAACTTTACCTCTACCCTTAAACTTACCTTTATATTTATCTTTACTTTTACCCTTAACCTTACTTTTACATTTACCTTTACTTTACCTTTACCTGGGAATTACTGGGACCCTTAGTCTTATTTTTACCTTTATATTTACCTTTACCTTTAACTTTATATTTACTTTTACCTTTAACTTTATATTTACTTTTACCTTTGCCTTTGCCTTTACCGTTAAAGTGCCTATGACACAAAACATTTTATTGCATTAAAACACGCCCATTCAAAAATGAGGAAAAATAGCGTTTACGGCATTTTAACTCCATACTTCCTTCCAAAGATATTTTGGTTTTCCTGATATGCAAATTAGCACAGTTGTGACGTCAAGTGGTGTTCAGAGTTTTGGTAGAAATGCAAATAACAAAGTCTGGTGCCATGGAAACAAAAACACTAAAATAAACATGTTTACCTTAGGCTACATGCTATTACTTCTCCAAGTTTGACTGGTATTTGCCCAAAAATGGGTGAGATATGACTTCTTTTACTAATTAAAGCTCTGAAAACCACTTGGCGTCACAACTGTGCTAATTTGCATATCAGGAAAACCAAAATATCTTTGGAAGGAAGTATGGAGTTAAAATGCCATAAACTCCACTTTTACTCATTTTTGAATGGGCATGTTTTAGTTCAATAAAATTTTTTGTGTCTAAGGTACTTTAAAATATAAGTTATATTGTAAATATTCTTAGTCAATGTCGTGATAAAATGCAGCAAAAAGCTATTAACATTTTTAAAAATTTGAAGGCAAAATTCCACTGTGGTTTGTTGTCAATGCCCTTTAGTTTGATAGATTGACAGTTGCCTGTACTGGTGAAAATCATAAATATTCGTAACATTCATGCATATTAATTCGTGCATATCATGAATATTAATGAGTCACTGCTCTAGTGAAATATTCTGGGGAGAACACTAATAACTAATAAAACTGCTACAACAGCAAAGTCATAGCATAGCAATCGCAAATCCTACAATTGAATTGGCTAGTACTGTTTATTGAGTAGACTGCGAGCAGTCTCTTTCTTTTCTCTTTTCTCTTTCTTTTCCTCGAAATCAGTCGAGTTTAGAAGCTCAAATGGTGAGTGCTACAAGTGAAAGCCGTTTAGAAACTTTTCCTGCCCACAGTACAACAAGTCAGCAGTTTCTAAACCATTTTCGCTTGCAGAACTCGCCACTCGAACTTGTAAATTCAACTGATTCTGAGGAAAAGGAAGAGACTGCTGGCACTCTATTTATTGAGTATACTGTATTATTGTCATACATACCAGACGAGTGAAGAATAACATCAAATCAACTAACCACATTTTGTACCAAAACAACAGACTAACAACCATAGTGGTGCAAAATATTCAATTTATTAGTAGATTGTACATTATAGTTTTATAAGTATTGTAAAAATTTAAAGTAGAGTGTGATTCTTTGGCATGCTGAACAGTAATAAGTTATAATTACAAATTTTAAAAACAATGAAAAAAACCTTTAAAATAGAATGAGATATTAGCTGAGAACAACAGTGATAATTATAATTTGCAAAATACTGTTATTAAAAGTTATGATTGAAAAAATAATCTGATCGTGTTTTATAAATTATGTTCATATTTCTTTGATCACTTTCATGCAATGATTAAAATTTTCTTTCATAGTTAAAATGCATGAAAACACAGGGAAAATATTGACAACCACTCAAAAAGCAATTAAGTTGGTTTGCTTTAGATTGTTTTTTTTTCAAACTGAACCAAAACAACTTTGACAGTCATACCAGATGTTGTTTCAAAGACAACCTTGCAAACTTCCATCACAACATTGTGTTTTGGTTTATAGTGGAGCAAGTTGCTTGGTTCATTTCATACCTCTTGGCTACAAATTGTTGTGATTTCTCATGAAAATAATTCGAGTGTGGCTGCAGTATTTTTGGGATAGGTTTGCAAGTTTTTAAGTTGAGGAGCCACTCAGCTAGTACAACGAGCTTGATCACATGAAAAAAGGTTATTCCACTTCTTTAACATGTAAAGGACAAACAAAATGAATACATGCCTTTTTTATAAGAACGAGGCTCAAATTTGCCAAAATATAAGAACAATTTAAAAACAAGCTCAGGTTTAGACTTGGTAATTAGAAAAGTTTTTCTGGTAGAAAATTGACTAAAACTTAGGGACATGTACAGCATAAAACATAAAAAGATTCACTGTAAAGACTGCTTAACAAACAGTGAAGGTAGTTCGCCTCTAAATTCAGCTGTACAATACATGTGTGGCACAAGCTGTTTAATTTTCCACTAACTTGTTTTATTTTGTTTTTTCTTCATTAAAAACCGTTCACAGGAATAAGAACAAATTAAGAACAAATTGAGGCTGAAATCGCCAAAAAATTAATAACAATGAGCCTCGGAAAAATTTACTGGTTCTTATTAAAAAAAGCGTGAATGGCAAGAACAGTGTGCGAAATGCCGTTTTTTCGCTGGATCTACGAAGATCTGTCAGCCACAGTGTTAAAAAAACAAATTTAGTAAATGCAATGCTGAAGTAGTGCGAGAAAACGTGTCAGTGAACTAATGTGATAAGAAGCAGGGATAAAGCCAGAATCCGTTCAGTCGCAAATTCTGGCTCATTCTGTGTTCCTAATATCATATTGGTTCGCTGACAAGTATCCACGCACTATCTCAGTCGTGCATTTATAAAATGTCACTAATTTTCTGTTAACATAAAATTTCTAGTTTATAGCTAATTTGAATGGTAAATCCAGCCTTATAGAAAGCGTCAACCCTTGAACGCATTTTGTTCCTTAACTCTTAAGGCTTTTCAGTTTTCCTGTCTTGTCATTTTTTAAAAAAATAAAAAACTAGACGGACACTTTTCTTTCCGTATACAATCATTTTTGATATTATCCTGTGATGTACAAATTAACTTCCTATTATCTTGATATGTCACACCTGACATTTATCCTGATATTTATTTATCCTGATATGTCACACATGATATATTACCATCGTATATTATCCTGATATGTCACACCATAGCGTGACATAAAGTTGTATCGCACAGTGACCAATTCGGGGTCACAACAATTCACGACCTCGACGATATGATAGGATGAAAATGAAATTATTACTGACAACAAAAACACACCGGCATTGACAAAAAAATGACTGAGTACAAATACCGAGCCCTTTCGACTAAAAGCTATCTTTATACAATTGGTAAAAACCCCACGTATTTTATATATTTGTTGTTGTAAGAAAAAGGCAGAAACAACCATTGAGTTGGGTGGTACCAAAAAATGAAGTGAACAAGTAAGGCAATTATCTTGACTCTTAATTACCTTCCGGTTGCGCTGGAGAGCTTCACGTCAAATCTGTTTATTGGCTTTGATCATCAGTTCCCAGGTGAAGTCAGCTGTCCAAAAAAGGATTTATTCTCAACCTGATGAAAACTATTTCAACCATTCTGACTGTCTGTGTTATCTAATTACTGCCGGTTAACGCCCCAAAGGCATGATTTGGAAGAATACTTTGTTGGAAACGCCCTTAATAACAAACATTATTTATAGACTAACTGACCAGTTGCTTTCAATTCTCTGGAAGTGAGTGCGTGTCTCAAGTCTAACCATTTCAAGCAAACAACTGAGTTTGACCATGGTGTTACCGAAACCAAATCTCATTGTGGCAATGATTGCCTTTATTACGCTGTGCTGCCTCACTGATCTAGCATCGTCCTCAGTCATTAAGAACATTAGATCAAGCATTTATGTCGGAAAAGAAGAGAATGAGAAGGAAGAATCGAGAGGACATGAAGCCGAAGGTAAATGACCTACGTCCTTATATTTATTTACGTGACTCGTTTCTACTGATAGTTCAATGACTCTGTAAGCAGCCTGCCGCCGGCAATAAGCTCGTGTCCCGTTTATATACTTATAGCAAGAAACAAGCGGATCTCTATTTCTTTGCATTGTTGCAATGTGAATGTTAATCAATGCAGCTCTGTTATCATTACTCAGTTGGTGTCATGTTGCTGTATTTCTTGATGGAAAATTGTATTAAAAAAACAATGATCACTCGGGGTCAATAAATGAAGTAGGTGAGTTTGCAGAGTGCTATCAAACTTGCAACATCTGCCAACTCAGTCTGAATTTCGTGATACAGTAGACATTTCTGGAATCAAAATTTCGAGACAAATAAAATCGGTTTTCACTGTATCAGGATTTCATCCAACGGTTCAAAAGTTTGGACATTCTTGGTTTGTCTGAAACTGGGTTTAGCAGGAAATGGTTAATTTATGGAGTATATCATTTTAGCAGTACATATCTTATTTCAAAATTAAATCCCTCTTATAAATAAGTCTATTTGTTTTAGGCATTAACAAAATGATAATTATTGTTCGATCAGATAGATGATTCATTTAACATTCAATAAAATGCACATTTTACACTATGTCTATGATTAGGTTTATAAAGTGTTTTTTACAAGTTGATATCCGCCTCTCAAAAACATTTAAAAAACTTTGTTGTTTGACTCAAATACAAAAGACCGGGATTATTCGAATGAGTTTTTTTAAGCGTTTTTAAAATAGGGAATGCTCAGAATCCTCGCTTTTAAAAGTTGCCGGCGGTGGGGTCATATCTGTAAGCATTTTGGGAGTAATGATGACGTAACCACACGAAAACAGTGCAATCGATTTGTTCTAGATGTTCCTTTTCTACAAGTTATACGATATATTAACAGCTAGTTTGGTCTGGTATCGATAGAATTTCCTGTTGAATCAGTATATAAAATTGATGTGATAACTATATAAATAGCCATGTTGAGTACTGGGCTGGGTGAAATATTTTTGTGGTTAATCAGGCTTTCATAGAAATTATATAAATTAATTGATTACTTTATAGCTGGCAATGGATATTAGGCTAATAACAATCATAATATCAAGGTTTTCGGAACATTTTTCAAGCTCAATGCTCTTTAAAATACACGCTTTTTTTTTATAATAACCAGTAAATTTTGCCGAAGCTCATTGTTCTTAATTTTTTGGCGATTTCAGCCTCAATTTGTTCTTAATTTTTTTCTTATATCTGTGGGCGGTTTTTATTGATTAAAAACCAAAATAAAACAAGGTATTGGAAAATGAAACGCCTTGCGCCACACACGTATTGTACGGCCGTGAATTTATAGGCGAAATACCTTCATTGTTTGTTGAGCAGTCTTTACAGTGAATCTTTTTATGTTTTATGCTGTATCGCTAAGTTTTAGTCAATTTTCTATACCACAAAAACTTTCCTAGTTATCAAGCCTCAGTCTGTTCTTAAAGTGTTCTTAAATTTTGGCAAATTTGAGCCTCATTGTTCTTACAGAGTTTTTCTTATAAGAAAAAGCGTGTATTGACTGGTTCGAACACCGCGGCGCTTTTTTAAGCTTTTTTAGAGGTGGCTCTTATTTGAGAGCGGCGCTCTTTAAAAAATCGTAACTTTTGTTAATGATAACAAACAGTTGCTAAGAGCAAAGTAAATACGACCATAATGAAAAACACACAGAAGTAAATGTAAATTTACACGGCTGGTTTTAAGCCCAACACATACGAGCTTATTTTTTTGTACGTTTTCTGATTTTTTTTTATCCGATCCTACAACATACAACATACGGATCCTGCTACTGGTACAAGACGAGTAGTCAATAAGTGTCTCTATTTTTTGTTTGAGTCTTTTTAAGTCCACAAACAATCCGATGTTCTGTCGACGACAAAATAATCGGCATTTTTGTGACAGGCCTTATATTACGTTGTACTGTGCTCACTCTTGGTACGTTTTTGCACAATTCGTTCTGATATTATTTTGTTAATGCGCAGAATTGTTGTAAATGAACGCGGCGTATCACCAGTATAACGTTTACGCTCTTTTTAAAATGTTATTGTTCTCACGTGCAGCGTTAAATTGGGGTCGGTGCTTAATCGAGTAAATATGAAAACTATTCCAAAACATGAAAATACTATTCAACTAACCCCACCTAGTTGAGTATATTTCTTTTGGTACAGAATTTCCTTAGACCTCGAAGTAAATCAGCTTTTTGACCTGAAATCGGTTACCATATTAACTGAAAAATGTCCATCCTTAAAGCGCCGATCCAAACAGTTGCCATAGTAACTGTCCGCTTTTTCAGTGCTTCTGCAATCCGCTATTTGAATCCATCTCTAACTTTCATAAAGCTCTTAAAGAAGCTATCAAAGACGGAACTCTCGTCATATTTAAAATATCAAAAGCAATTCTGGTCCTCCCGCCCTTTTAGAAAATGATTTTGAATCATTGTATCCAGAAAGCGAAGTTGGTTGATAAAGGCCTTGGAACGTATTATGTCTTTTTATGTCGACGTATTTAAAAGAATCTTTAATGTACCTATAGTATATAATATTGTCACCACAGTGCGTCTTTAACAATGTTCCTTTTTGTTATTCGAAAAAGACGAGGTCGCTCTATCTTGAGTGATTGAAATAAACGCGATTGCAGTTGTTGCGTAAAATTTGATTGGCATTTGCGTCAAGTACATAAGCTGTATAAATAGTCATGTAATTAGGACTACGTTTGTATCATGCAGCTGACCCATCAATTGTTATACTTTGCAGAAATTTCTAATAGTAGTTTTTTTACACCCTGAAATCTCTTTTAGCACTTCCCTTCCGATAACTTTAAAATTATTTGTGCCAGAAGTTGCGAAGAACAGTAATATATACCTATATAAATGTACTGTACAAGTCCTTTTACTTATTACGACCTTGTAGAGTTTACACTGAAAAGAAAGACTTGATAATTTAAAAACGTTTTTGATGGCTTATTTCTGTTTGATAAGATAAAGCAGATATAACGCCTCCTCTGATTGACTGTGAAGCGTTGTTTTAATTCCCGATAAAACAAACACTGCAGTTTTATCGCTTCTCTCGTATTTTATAAAGAAACAAAATTGTTCTGTTCGCTTTTTTCTCAGCACTTCTCTCGTGAACTTGAAAATTTACGCATTTCTACAACTGAACAGAGCGCGCAGCTCGTTTTCTATTTCTTTACTTTAGCTAAACAAACTTCAGAATTTCCGGATTCATTTTAGCCTGTATACCTTTCAAACACTCTTTAAAGAAAATTAAAATTGATAAATATTAGATTTGTGTTTTACCAGGTGCATGGAACTAAAAAAAAACACAACGTTTTGTCCAAAGAACCGAACTGTTGTGGCTTGGTACACAGATTAAGAACGTTCAATTAACACCAATCTTTGTTTAGTTTAAAATCACTTATCAGTCCGTTATTTGTACTCAATTCCAACTGTCGGTTTGCGCACTTCACTTGTATGCTGCAACAGGTAAGAAAGAACTGAGTTACTGTGTGTTGCTTTGAAATTATCAGATCTATTTCATGCCTTGTATCTAGCTGTGTGTCAGGAAGGCCGTGTGGCAGTACTCGCGCCACGCACGTCTGTGATCCCGCGTCTAGATCCCGGGTGCGAGATTTGTCGATCTCAATCTGACTCCGAGGGTTTTTCTCCCGATACTCCGGTTTTCCTCCCTCACCAAAACTACACGCTTTTTTTATAAGAACCAGTAAACTTTGCCGAGGCTCGTTCTTAATTTTTTTGGCGACTTCAGCTTCAATTTGTTCTTAAATTGTTCTTTTTTCTGTGAACGGTTTTTATTGAAGAAAAAAAATAAATAAACTGAAGGTAGTGGGAAAAATGAAGCACTGAGGCGTGGTTGGCGCAGTGATCAGATCTCTGCCTTCTAACCACAAGGTACCAGGTTCTAACCCCGGCTCAGCTGAGTGTTGAACATTTGTGTGACCTTCTTTTCCTCAAAAATTGACTCGGCTTTCCATCCTCCCGAGGTCGGTAAAACCTGCGATGGATTATTGTCCCGTCTAGGGGGAGTCAATGACTCTTATCCGCTTAATACTATACAGAAACCGGAGATAAGCACCTTCATTGTTTCAGTGTTGAGCAGTCTTTACATGCAGTGAATCTTTTTATGTTTTATGCTGTATCGCTACGTTTTAGTCAATTTTTTACCAGAAAAACGTTGTTAGTTATCGAGTCTCAGCCTGAGTTTGTTCTTAAATTGTTCTTAAATTTTGGCAAATTTGAGTCTCGTTGTTGTTATTAAGTTGTTCTTATATAAAAAAAAAAGCATGTAGACTTTTACGCTGAGATCTGATACGTCGAGCGATTTGACATTAGCCTCTGGCTAGCAAGGATGAGCATCCACTTCTTTCGCAAAAAGACGTCAAAAAATATTTGTTTATTTTTACTTACTTTATATGCTTTAACTTTGTCCAATTTAACTCTCAACTTTGGTTACTTTGAGCCTAGGATTTTTATAAAAGCGCGGAGTTGTCGTTACGTTTGTTATATAATGTTCTTGGTTTGTGTGAAATGAAGTCCTTTCTGATCAATTTTGTGGTTTTACCAACAAGAAACTAAAAAGTTTTTAGTTTTATTCAAACTTTCAATGCTTTCAATGCTTTCCATTCCCTGAGAGCGGCGTTTTTTATAGTTGTTCTTTTCTGATCAAATTCACAACATGTAATCCAGATATGAAACAAAAAAACATCACTGAAAAAGTAAGGTTCAATGTTCACTATGATCGTAAACTTCTCTTTAGCTCTTTTAGCTAGAAGTCAAATTTCTGTTTATTTTTTAAACTGTAGCTGAATAAACTAAAGTAATAAGAGTTCAACAATTTGGATTTTCCTGATGTTAAAGATTATCCGCTTCATACTGTCAATGCTCCAATTGCAGTGGTTTATATACAGGAGAATAAAACAGCTTTGTGCGGACCATCATGATGTCGCCGAATGTTTTTCCATGTCTTCTGCTCCTTCTGTTTGAGGGATCACGTGGTCAGTTGCCCTCTCCTAAAGGTCTACATTTCCTTGGAGTTGGCTACAACCTTCTGAAGGGAAACCCCGAGGGCGGACAGTTGGCCAATGGGGGAATTGATCCAGGACTTCTCTTTACAAGAAAAATATTCCAGGTAATGTAGAACTGTCTTTTTTTGTCGTCATTTTGAATGCGTAATAAGTTTTATTATTAAACTTTGGAGGTTTGTTGTTGTATCGGTCCTCTACTTTCAGAAGAAACTTATATCTTCAATTCTGGAAAGCCTTTTCAATATTTAGAACTTCTTGACTAGCTAGATAAATTCACCCTTTCATCTGATAAATTTCACAGCTGCAAACAAAAATAAAAATTTAGTCAATGCTTTGGATAACTATTTCTTCTTTAATCAGCGTTTTTAATTGATATTTTTAAATCTCGAAACACTAAGAGTGGTGTTACTTTCTACACTTCTTGTATTTTCACAAATTTTAAACAGCTTTGTTCAGTATACTCGGGGCGGACACTGGTTTGGCGAGCGTTGGTTAATTAACTGGTTTAAAATTAAGTTCATATTCAAAGTAAACAAATTGTTTAAACTTTCAGTAAGAAATCACAATTACTGCTAAAAGCCACAACCACATTAAAACATCAAAATACAGCTGAACATGCAGATGACAACAGCAACCTTTTTCTTGATTTTATTAAATCTAATTTTTACAGTCATTTTGTCCGGAAAGTTTCTCTCAACAATCTTTTGATCGCTATACGTACCCCTTAATATAGATTAGTCTATGACATTAGCTAGTGTACACCACACTTTTTTTTATAAGAATGAGTAAATTTTGCCGAGACTCGTTCTTAACTTTTTGGCAAGTTCAGCCTCGGCTTGCTCTTATTTCTGTGAGCAGTCAGTTACTGTATAGTTGAATCTTTTCTGACGTCATTGTTTACATCCTGCTTCATTAGCATACAATTTTAGGTAAAGAAAGAACCAGAATAAAAA
>JAOCNB020096194.1:0-19508 GCA_026546465.2 Palythoa caribaeorum | reverse complement strand
GGCGGTTGAGTGAAGCGAAAATGGTGTTGTGCTTGATGGTTGGATGTGGAACCAAAAGTGGTAGAGATAAAAGTGTTGCTAGAGTTCCTCAATTAGTGACTAACCAAGGTGAAGCAGCCAGAGAATTAGCCGAATTAAGGCAAAATTTTTGGATTTCAGCGATTAGTGGAGACGATGGAGTCAGTTCTGAATGACAGCCGAGTGTGTCGAAAGAACCTCCAGCCAAATATCGAAAGTGATTAAATTTAGATTTTGCAGTATTCGCCAATGTGTTTTTTTAAATACTGCAAAGAGCACCTGAACACATTGCAATTTTCATATGGAAAACCGGGATTAGAGTTTAAACCAGTGCGGCAAAAACAAAAGTATTTCTGTTTTTTATTGTATATTTACTGTTTCAATTTATGAGTCCCTGAAAACATATTACATTGAAATCAATGACTAAAATTATAACTTTTGTGTTTTAATAGCAATTCAATCAAGTTTCTGTAAAATAAATATTGCAAATTCAAATGAAAAGTGTGAATTTTTTTGAACCCCCCTTCACAAAATCTTCAAGTAACTGCCCCCCACCTTCCCCTTTGGCTACCCAATTTCTAATGAATCCCCCCTAAATTCTTCCACCCCTCCCCCCAGGTGATAAAAAATGACTGGTCCCTTAGCTTTGAACCTCTTCTCTATTCACGGGTATAGGACCCAAAAAAACAATTTCTAGTTAGTTATAATAGGCCTTTTGTAGTTGGAGGTCACACGATCAAATCTAATTTTTTAGGGAATGGGTAGGGAGAGTACTTCTGATTGGATAATTAATTACATACATTAGATTTAATTTTATTGTTCTGGTATTTTTATTATGTTTTAATCATTCGTATGAAGAAATTTAAAAAATTCACTCAGATTTTTAGGTCAAGTGACAATTGTAGCACTAAATCTGCTTTTTTGGCCATTAGGTACGTTGTGACTGGAGGGAAATTGCGCCCACTATGCGAGAAAAAGTGTTTGAACAGCATTGGGAACAACTGATTAAAATCCAACATTTTCTCCAGTATGAAAAAATATATTTAAAAAAATTGCAGTCAACGAAAGAGCCACAAATTAAATCACGATGACAATACACTCTTACTATTTGTATTCCTGTTACTATTCAGTCTAATTCTATATTTTTAGCATTTATTTAATCAGTGCAAAGAGTGGGGCTTTCTTTTAAAGAAGCACTGGTGATATGGTCACCTTGTTGCGTATCACAGTGTCATGCTGTTGCGGCAATATCGCTTATTTTACAAATACTCTGGCCAAGGGTTCAAGTCCTCCCACCAGCTACAACGGCAACTGTATTCCCGAGCAACAAATCATGATTCATCTGCACTATTCTTATAAGTTTTTAGTATAGTTATAATAGGCCTTTTGCAGTTGGCGCTCACATGACCACAGCTACCTTAAATTAATGATAAAATGATGTTCAGACAAGAGTATACTGACGTTTTGGACATTACATATAGTCCTTCGTCCGAGTAAGCATGACGTATTAATCTTTTTTCTTTGGTGTTGAAAATTACACTTTACACAACTGTTACATATAAAATGTATACATTTATGCAGCAACATAGATAAGTTCAAGCACTGTATTATAGTTTGTTTTATTTTCAAAGAAATGAGGTGAATACCTTAATTGTTTTGCAAAGGCATAAGGGTATGGTAAATTTTCAGACCTATATGCTTTGTAAGTGCACGTAGCTTGAAACGTGAAACAGAAAGAGAGATCACAATAAAATGAAGCTGTTAATCTATCCTGTACCATAAATTCTCAATCAAGCACCAAGCATCAAATAGTTTATAAGTGCTCCCTGCGAGTTAAAAAATATGTGCAGGTCCATTGGTCATGACAAGACTCACGGCGAGTTTTTGCGTATATGCATCAGCATAAAATAAAGCTCTGTTGTTACTTTCCCGAGTACACATCAGTATTTGAAATTATGGAAATAGCAACTTATGTCCAGCCACATTCAATACAACAACCGCACTGCTGCGACACAGAAATGCAAAACATCCTACAGCCACATCGATTGCATCGCTACCATTCTACAGTAATAAGGAAATTATACAGTTATGTGGTTGGAAACCATTAATACCAATACCTGGTCAGAGGAAACGAGGAGGTAGATACTGATTGTGGCAGATCTCTTTCAGCAAATGTTTGGTTGTGACTTTTTATCTTTTAAGTATAATAAGGACCATGGTGCCAAAATAGACGATTATATTATGATATTAAGCATTCTTGCAAACAGCTATAGTCATTGGGAGTCCATGTATGTTGCGAGTAACTAAAACGAAGATTATGTTGAAGCTAAAACATTTTGTCACCCAAGATGTAATCCATCAGAAACCAACCATACAAAGATACAGCATATAATATCCAAGCACAGTCTATCAGAGGACTCTACATCCCCCATAACGCACCCATCCCCACTAAGACAGTCACTGTGGAAAATGACAGAGATGCAGTTAAAATAAACGCAGAGTCGAATTTTCTAGGAGAAAATAATCAAGCTAAAACATTTTGTTACCCAAGTTCCAATCTAAACAATACCAACCAAAGATAGAGCCGACCACATACAAACGTTGTCTATCAGGACTCTATGTCCCCCATAATGTGTTCATCTCCTAGGACGTTGTTGTGGAGGACGACGGTGATGCAGTTAGAATAAATGCACAGTCAACTTGTCTACAAAGAGCTTTTCATATGGCCACTTCAAGGGCTGAAGTTTCTACTCTTTATCATCTTCCAACTGTAGCCAGCAGGTCTTCTGCAAATCTAAAGCCAGTTTATGGCAGGCTATGTACATGCGATCCTTTCACACCTTTCACCTGACTTTAAAAGATGAACGAAATGCTGGCAGGAATCCAAAAGGCATTGAGCTTGAAGGTGCAGGAGAGTTTTCTGAAACTTCTTTCTCTCTACTAAAACAATTCTAAAGAATAACAGAAACATATCGCAAGGTTTCTACAGAAACAAATTGGCTGTTGGGAGTAGGCTTGCAAAAATGGTCCGAAACTACATCACTCATTTATAGCTTTGGCATAATCGGTTCAGTTTGTTACGATGTGCAAATCGAAAAAATGCTTTCTAAAGGTTCGTACTTTTGGGCAATTTCATTTAATAACGAAGTAGCTCCAAAAGTAGGCCGAGAAAAAAGTGTTTTTGATGTGTTCTGGCAGCTTGGCTGGTATGGTTCTTGAGGTTTAGGTAACGATTTTCTGTTAAGGCTAATTTAAGGACAGTAAGTGGCAGATCTACACGGCAATGTAACAAATCCGCCATCGGTCAGAACGGAAGTTGCCAAAAGATCTTATTATTATCATGGTTGTACCACTTTAAATAATAACACTTTGTAAATACAAAAAATAGAGTTTTAGAAAAGCACTGTAAATAGTTTTAGATAGAAATCATTTTGGTCATCACGGTGCTTTAAAATAACCCACGAGCGTAAATTTAATTGGTAACTGCGCTTTATCCAGCTAGCTTCTCCCGCCCTCACTTTTTGCCAGTTAATACATAACTGCAGACATGTGCAAGTAAGACTCAACCCTGTATGTATTAGTGTTATAAAACTTGATAAAAAAAGGTGTTGAAAGATATATTTACTAATTCCCAATGTTTTGAATACCTTATCAATAAAGTCATCCCTGACCTGTCAACAATCTAGGTGCTACTAAAAAAGTCACATGCTATTTTGGGACAAACGTGTGTGTGTGTGTAGATCGAGCAATGGCGGAAACACGCAGTGAATAAATGAACATGCTTTGCTACGAATTTGTATCATTTCAGAAATTACCCCAGCGTTATTAGTTTTACTATTGTAAAATATTACCTTCCTTCTTTCCATTTCTTAAGTTCTTTCTTTAACAGTATTTTGCTAAGGCGAGTGCAAACAAGGGTCATTAACGAGTGAAACAACAAACTGTGAGCGTCATAACAAATAATTAGCCACTCTTTGTCGAGTTATGTGGCCAAAATCTGAAGAAAGCGAAGACAATTTACGAAAATAGTTTTAGCTGTAAGGATAATTTGAACTTCTTTTCTAACAAATGTTGACTGAGTGTCGAAAATAACATGCTGACAATTCACTCTTCACGGTTTTGCAAAATATGCCAAACAACCTGTGAAGTCGAGCCGGTACTTTGGGAAACTCACACAGAAGTGGACTGTCCAACTTGTTCTCTCACCAAAAGAACAAAAAAGGGGCTCGCAAAGCCAAGTGGAAAAAGGGGATTAAACCAGGTTCATTGGGACTAAAATCTACAAAACCTAGTAGAACTTCAGTTAAAACTGACGATTCACTTGCAAAACTGAAGGAGATCAGTCTGCAGCTAGCAGGAAAATCGTTTCGAGGACCAAGTTTCAACGAAAAGTTTAAATATGGCGATGGCGAAGTTAAAGCTTATCTTCTGTGTCCAATTTGTAAGGACATCCTAAACAAGCAACCGACCACGGAATGCGACCACAGTTTCTGTTCAGATTGTTAAGTAGAAACATTCTCTGTTAGTGATTCGTACTCCTGCCCAATCTGCAAAACGGACTTTGCTCCGGACAATGGAATCGTTTTGAACTTTATCACCGCAATTCAAGTCACATGTAAAACATGTAAACGGAAAATATTTCTTGCGCAAACTCACGAACATCATTGTGACATACCCGCCCTTCCCCTTGACACAGTTGCACCTGTTGAACCAGACGGAAAGGAAGCTGCTTTACTCGCAACCCTTAGTGAGATCAACCAAGGAAACTATTCACCCACCATGGATAAAATTGTTAGAGCGTATTGCAAGGCAAAGATGAAGAATTCCAAAGATGGGAAAACCGCAACATTGAAGGGAGACTGAGGCAAGGTATAAATATAATGACCAATTCAGTAGCACGATTGCAATTTAATATGAATTTTTTCGCTTTTCCCTGAACTGAGTCCTTATGCACATGCATATTCTTGCAGCCCCTCGTATTCAAACATGTACCACAGGCAGAGAAGCTAAGCGGTGACATATCTCCTCACGGCAGTTAAGAAACAAAACCCGTAACCTTGAGACTGTGGGGGCTGCCATAAGCAGAGAGCAGATGGACCTGCTTTTACTGCAACACCTGAAAGGCAAAGATCGTTATCAACTCAAATATTCCTTAGCAAAAGCAGACCTCTACCAAGCTCAGTAGCTTGTGCATCCAACAAACCATGCTTCCTACCTGCGAAGGGTAATCATAGACTGGCTGTTAGGAAAGGAAGTTAACCTCAAACTACTTGGTATTAAACATTACCAATGTCAATCAACTAGTTCTTACAAGATGGCAGAAAAAGGGATAAATTCCACCCATTATTTATCAGCAAACGATTTTCTACACACCAAAGATAATCAACCAATGAATATAGGTGAAACATCTACCCCCCATCAGTATCCATTGTTGACAGTGACAAAGAAGACCTTCGTGATACTGAAAACCTAAGTCGCTGTCAATCATCAGCAGGAGTAAAATACAACTTATCAGCAACCGATTTTCTGCATACTAAAGATAATCAACCAATGAATATCGATGACACATACCCCCATCAGTATCCCCAGTTGACAGTGACAAAAAAGGCCATCATGATACTGACAGATATTTAAAACAAGTTGTGGTAAGAGGAAAAAGTTCAAATTCAACCATTGTGAAGAAGTATTTGCCTCATGCTTTAACTTAAAGCGACATATCAAAAGAAAGCATCAAGAGGAGCAATCCCAGTACAGTGATGGAAGTTGCCAATGGTTGTACTGCACTTTCATCGTATTTTTCAATACAGTTTTTTGATTAACCCACAAGATGGCAAGAAATAAAAATATAAAAGACAAGGACAAACTAAAGACCATACGGAAACAAGCAAGGAGGATGTGAAGAAACAAAAAAGCGCTGGAGAAAGCTCTTAAAATCGCCACCGTTTCAAAGACGGCTAAAGCGGAGATTGCAAAAGAAGCTGCTGGCTTCGCCCTTATAAAGGAAAGCCAGCAGAACCGGCAAAGCAGCCACCTAAGACTTCAACCTTTCAAGAAATTAACCCCATGGAATCGTGTGCTCTGAAAAAATGGAACGTTTGGAGTATGCTTTCTCACACATTACTGGTGCATAATGAAAGAGTTAAAAAGGCGTAGCAAGTCCGTGGAGGAAGTTAAGCGTGAACTTCTTCACAAGGCAAAACTGATCAACTACTTGGGAAATCATTGCAGCCTCTCTCAACTATTTAGAGTAGTCACCAGAAATGAGCCATTGCAGCTAGTAACACAGTTCCACGGCGATAAGGGTCAAAGTGTTACTCTGTCGACGGCAAAAAAGGAAGAAATTTGGCAAACCTCAGTGGCTAAGCATTCTAAAGGAAATCTGGAGGGCTATTGTGACGGGTAGTGGCCGGGAGACCATTTTGTCTGACATTTATTCCCTGGGAAAAATCGTTTTGAATGTTTTAGACTTGCTGCCGACAGCAACTGCAGTTTCGCTTAAACTTGCTAAGCAAGCAAATTTGAGCAATCCTGAAGAACGCTTTTCAATTGAAGAATCCATCGCCAGGTTATAAAAGTGGAACTCTCCATTTAACAATTACGCATATCGTACGAGTCGATATTCATGAACCTGACTGTTGATAAACGTGCTTTTTAAGGGATTTTAAGTACAATGTTGACTACGCCTCTACAAAAAATGGCCTTCACACTTCATACGAGTTGGTATTCATAAACGTGACCATACATAAACATGTTTTTATAAATTTCATAAGGCTTTTTTTCTTTATTTTGGTTTGACGAAGATAATGTAAAAAACTTAGTCATGATTTATACAAATACATTTTTTAAAATAATAAATAATAGCAAAATTTAAAAGATTTTCAATTTCTTAGTCAAACGTCAAATTTTTATCTCTTTGAATAAAAATTAAATACATGATTACTAACAATATAGCCTTCATTTCTGCAGAAATTGGCCACCAGGTTGTTATAACAAGAAAATGATATAACCAGTTTGCCTAAAAACTGAAAAAGAATCACCTAAACTATCTTAAAAATAAGAGACATTACTTTCAAAAAAAATAATCATACAAGGGTAATGTGAAAGTTTTAAATGAAATGTAGCAAACTTATATTAAGGGCGGTCGAAAAAGCAATACACAACATTAATAAAAATGAAAAGAAAACGAGTACATTGATCATGACACGAATGCACAGCAAATGCAGTTGGAATATAATGCTTCACTTCAATCAATATACTTTGTAGTATAATGGCAGACACCTATAGAACTATTAAATTAAATTGAAAATTAAGTCAATGCATATGTAAACACTTAAAAAGAGGTTGTGTTTTATTTGCAATGTTGAAATTTAAAAATGCAAATCTATTTAACTACATTTTAATAACATAGTTCCGTTGAAAGTTACACCCACCCTTATCCAGTTTTTCTACAAGCCCTGGGTCCAGCTTGTTTCGTCTAACATGTGAACATGTTAGCTGCTTTCCCCCAGAAATGTTTAATTTCTTGTCGTTACAACCAATATTTCCCGCCCGAATCCATCGTCTCCAAGCAGATGCCTAATGCTTTGCCCCAATGAACTCAGCAGAAGCAGGGACGATGAATGCGACCAGCTCTTGGTAAAGGCAAGTTTTTGGAGCTAGTTTTGGTACTAGAAATGCCCTCGCCATGTTAGCAGCCGCTTACACACTTTAAATGAGCTCTGACATAATATAAGCACAATGCTAAGCATAACCTACGTTTCTAACCGATACTTTTTACGTGTCTGATTTGCATGCATATAGGTGAAGTCAAGGATAATGAGCTACTGTACCGCTGAGTGGAAGTAAACTTTGTCATTGTGGATGTCACGCCAAATCAAGGACGCAAGAGTTTTGTTCTGGTCAAAGAAGAACAACACGCTGTCCATGTGTTCGCAAAGGGCGACAGTGTTCAAAGAGTTGTAGATGTTTTAACTGCAAAAACAAGCCCCAAAATTTAAAGAGTGCAACAAATGGCTGCAGGTGTGGAGAAGCCAGAAGAAATACTAAAAATGCATGCACCGATATACCGGGTCAACAGCAGTCCAAATGTCCTTGTTATTCTTCTGGTATTTCGTGTTCCACAAAAATGTGCAAATGCAAGGGCTGTGAGAACTCGTTTGGCAAAAGAACGATGGCCAGGGAAGTAAATGAAAGAAAAGGTTGACAAAATGCATATTCAGTCCTTCACCATTGAAAAGAAAATGTGCCATTGATGTCATGAAAGATTCTGAAGTAAGCCGGGGCTCCTGGACGAACACGGAAACATGCCTTTTGGACGCAGTTGAATCCTTTCTGCATTGCACTTGTTTTCTGCCCACAGAAGAAAACATTACGTATTTATACAAACATGTTGTTAACTCACGCTTCGCTCGGGATCTTGGGTTACACGTTTGTGAGAAGTTGAAGAAGCAAGTTGAGGGGAAATTAAACTTTGAAAATGTCAAACTCATCGCAACACGCAAGCTTGCTTAGGGAGTTGACTCATTCAATTAACGTGCTTAATTGGCTGTTGTTGAATGAAAAAAAGTAATAGGAAAACTTCGATCGGGTTTAGGAAATATTGGAAAAACTGCCTTGGAAACCGCGCTTAAATATCATGTTAAAATTTTTGTTAATGCAAAAATCCAGGTAGCCTTGCATAACAATAAGACGGCAAATCCGTGGCTGTCGATAGCACTAATATTTTGTTTTACTAAAATACCATTATGTAAAAGCTCAAATACCGTTTAAAAGAAAACTTTGTTTTGTTTACATTGGACTCAATATAGAAGTAACAGAAAATGAAAAAGTGCTTTAATCTATTAGTAGCCTATTTACTAGAAAGAATTAATTGATAAAAACATGACATGCGCATAACTCTTTTCCAACGAGTAATGTTGTTCATTTCAAGATGACAGGTTTTGCACTGAGTGTTTCTTTTTTCTAGCTTTTCTTTGAACATGCCGAATGTTGCTGATATCATTCGGGCTAACATTTCTGGGGAGTAGGTATTGCTTACTGCCCAATCAAGCTGTGGCATCTTAAGAGCAACCAGCGAAGTTAGTATTTCACAAATCCGTTGTAAATAAGTGCGTGAATTGATTAATGAAAAATGGCTAAATATATGGCAGTAAAGGCGGCAATATGTTACAATTAAGTCGTAATTATGCTGGTGGATGTATTTGCTTACCTTCCAAACAAATCTTATCATTACTATGCCATGCATAAAACACGCTTTTCGGGAGAATGAATAGAGTTGTTCCGCACAACTACCTAGTGTATGCAAATTTTCAAGTAGAGCCCTAGCGCATGTAAATGCTAAAATTATTAATGACACGGAGCCCACGCGCCAGGTAAGTTGTCAGTTCAAAATGTAATCACGGTCCGAGAAGTGAACACGCTCGGTTTATTAACCTGATTAATTACATGCTTTTTCTGTTTTATTTTTAAATAGCAACTAACACTTTATTTCAAAATACTTATTTTATTTCATGAAAATTTTACATAGGTTTTCTGTAATTGCTGCAAGACGTGCAAAATTTCAGTGGCTCAGAGCAGCTATATTTCCTCAAATAGGGAGATATGGCGCTCGGTTAAAAATATACATAGTTCAATTACCATAGGAAGCATCCACCTTGGGTGACGCCATATAAAAGTAGTGCATTTGTAATCTTTCAGGTGCTTGAATATATGTTCTACCTTTACACGCTTGCGTGAAAGCTCAAAGTTGAACTTTCTTGCCGTTCGCCTTTCTCTGTTGTTTCTCATTCGTCTGATCTGTGCTTGCCTGAAAGGCGTAAGCAAAGGAGGGTGATCTGGGTAGCCTTTATCAGCCAACAAAACAACTCCTACAGGCAAATCTAACGCGCGGCCAGGTCCCACGGGCTCCATAAGTCGGAAAGTCTGCGAGTCATGCATGCGCCCCAGAAATCCTGTTTGAAGGAATCGTATGTGCCCTTCGTTATCGCAAATAAGCTGAGTGTTTAACAGGTGAAAATGCCTATGGCCGCTGTAAAACTCTCGCTGTGGTTCTGTAGAGGGGATCTGAATTTCGTGTGGAGTGACATCAATACAACCAACTGCACTGGGGAACTCTGGCCATTTATTACGCATTTGTTCCCATTCCCTGATTCCCGGCCATGATACTTGGGCATGGAAATGCCGCCATAGAATTATAACGCCCTGATAAATATGGGCAGATACGGTTTGAGGGCTGATATCGAAAATAAGAGCTAAAGTATGTACATGGGTGTATTTCCTGAGCCACATCAAAACCAAAAGTAAACGGTTAATTGTGTTAAGCTTGAATCGTCCCATTCTTCGCCTTAAATTTCCACGTCTTGTCAACAGCAAGAATTGCAGCGCAGTTTGTCTCGATATTTCTCGAAATGTTTCGGGAGTTTCGCCAGTGCTCAACCAGAAAAGGTATCGTTGATTGCAGATGAGTGTGAAGACGTCACGTCCAGCAAATTCGTGACCATGGAAATCGTACAAAAATCTGTCTCTAAGCGGCAATTGTATCTGTAAGGGAAGATTTATCGACATCACAAACTGCAAAAATTGAAGTAAAGTATTGAAAACCATCAGCAGCAGTCGCAGCTCTGCAGAAAGATCAGTGCCCAAAGGAGGCGGGACCAAACTTAAGTGAATTATTTCTCTAGAAGCCATTAGAAACAAAGAAAACGGCCGCAAAAATCGACCTTCCATCTTTACCGCAGTTGATTTAGAAGTCAACAAAACACAACCAAGTGCGTGCTTTATGCTAAAATGTTGTAATTGTAATTGCTCAATCGTGGTATTTGACAGTTCCTTAGAAATACGCACGCATGCAACGTGTGGAATTTAGCAAGAAAGGTGCAAAAAGGGTGTTATTAAAAAGCTCGATCTCAAACTGTAGCGTTCTCTGTTCCGACTATAGATATTTGGAGGCCATTTGACGAGCAAGAAGACTCTTACAGTTTTGAACAAAATGAACCAGAAAATACCAAAGGCAAAAAGATGTTTGTGAAAGTAGGAGAAAACGAGAAGAAGCTCGTTCTGGATGCATATTCGCAGTCAGGTCATGGAGGGTGGAATGCTGTCTACAGTACACTCAAGGACAATATTGATCGACTACCTCTCAATTCAAGAATTGTAGATTACTATCTTGAAACAGGTGAGTCGACGTGCATTAGGAGGATGCAGCGAATAGTGCGGGAAGAGACGAAACAAGTTGCTATCGCCCAGCCAGGACGACAGGACCACCAAGGAGAGAGCTCGTCAGAGTTGGCAAGAGCCGTAGTTACGTCCCAAATGCGCTACGCAAAGAAACGAAAGCCAGAGGAAAGAAAGGCAGAAAAACTGTCGCACTTTGTAAATTCATCCTCCTCAGACGACGAAGCTGAAGCCATCAAAGAGCCAAGACCAAAGCAAAAGAAAACGACAGCGAGAGAGGCGGCTATGGCAGCACAAACTGCTCATACCGAAATGTGTAAGAAAGCCATGAAGAACATGGGTCTCATGTCTAGAGTTCGCGAGAAACTGCATAAAAAACTAGATGAAATGTAAAAAATGTATTACGAAAAAATTTTCATGAAATAAAATAAGTATTTTGAAATATAGTGTTACTTGATATTTAAAAATAAAACAGAAAAAGCATGTAATTAATCAGGTTATTAAACCGAGCGTGTTCACTTCTCGGACCGTGATTACAATTTGCACTGACAACTGAACTGGCGCGTGGGCTCCGTGTCAATAATTTTAGCATTTAAATGCGCTAGGGCTCTACTTGAAAATTTGCATACGCTAGGTAGTTGTGCGGAACAACTCTAATGACTCTCATCCGCTTAACACTACAGAGTAAGTAAAAGGATTTAGCTTTAAAGCGAGTTCTTTGTCTCCGCGTGTTTCATAATGTTGTTGTTTATCGATCTTCGTTATTAATACTATTATTAGAGACATATTTTAGAGTGACTGCACAATGCAGGTAATTGATCAGTGCGTGCTTGACACACAAACCTTACCATTCAAGTGACTGTGTGATACAGTCCGTGTGTCATAATCCAATTTATTATAATAATTACAATTTCCTCAAACCTGATTGGCCATTTTGAACTCTATTTTTCCCTAATCGCCTTGGAAAACTATCCAATAACAAAACTCCGTTATCGGCTACCTGTTATTCGGACAGCTGAATGAACCAATCACTATCCGGGCTTCAGGATTTCTGACCAATCAGCAACAAGTAGTGATAACATACAGAAATGGACTCCACTCATTGCCATAACCATTACAAATGTTATGAGAAGTTGTTGTCTTCTGTCACAAGAAATCGTTCAACTGTTTAAAATATCGTTTACTACGCTTCGAAAATAATCGAAACAGAAAGTAAGACTCGGCAAATCGAGGCTAGAAAAGTCAGAAAATTCCGTCATTTTCAAAAAATTGCTGCTCGCCGCGCTGATGAGCGCGCGCGCGACAGCTGACGAGTGCTTTGCTCTGATTGGTCAATTTGGTGCTTGCTTGAAACTGATTGGTGTAGACAAAATATCCTATTATTTCTAAATTGGATACTTTGTATAAATGTTCCTTGAAAGTCTTCGGAGAAACCGATACAATTATTGATTAATTAGACAATTAAAATGTAATAGTTTGGTCAGTACTATAGACTATAGAGTTTACTGACCTGCTATATAATTATTCATAATAACATTGCTCAATTAATGTCGGTAAGATAAATTTAAATTTAATGTGTTCTAAGACGGGTCTTTATCTTATGCCACGTAAAATACAACCTAACTAAAACAACGTTGCATATTCTGTGTATGGCATGGGTAATATTCAACGGGTTGTTTCAACTCAGTATGCTTTCCGCCAAATGTTTGTGCGACCGAAACACATTTCTTCAGTTTATATGAATAATTTTATCCAGAGCTTTTAATTTCACTGAATTATTTTACAGTGACAGAATTTTGGAAGAAAGCAACATTTTTTTCGAATAAGACCTTAAACTGTTTTTTCAACGTAACCCGAGAACAATTCGAAAGGTTCATCGCGTCTGTCCCGGTATGAGTTGTTGCTCGTGCGAATTCTTACCAAATAAATAAAGTAACATTTTCCAGTTTCTTTTGGAGTTGGGAAGTCGAATAGAGCAAAATACGAATCAGAGTCGATAAAAAGTCCTTGAAATTTTTTTGATCTTTTTCTACGAGGGAAGGACTTTCAAAATTAAATTATTTCTGTTCGGGAAGTTTGGAGTGTTCCAAGTACAAAACCTCAAGATTCGTTGATCGTGTTCAACGTGTGGCGTATTCTATGCGTGATACCCCTCTTGAATACACTGCATAACCAACATGTTTTTTACTATCAGTAGAGTCGGCAATTTGCTAGGCAGGAAGGAGCAAATAAATGACAAGAAAACAACTTCGTAAACCAAACATCCTCTCGCAGTGTTTTAGTTTTTAGCGTTCTGAATGCAGTACTCCAAAATATGCCTTAGTAAAACCAGATAAACACGAGCCAACTCTTTTCGTAAACGCCATGCAGATTTGTTGTCGCGACAAAATATCGACCGAGGTGTGTTGGTTTTTTAAAAATTAAATTAAACAAACAATCGGGGCACTTACGACTGTAAATTAAATCGGTTCTTATGCGTGGGGGGCAGAGACAAAAATCCGGGGAACTTACTACAAACTATTGGCTCGTGTGCTGTAATAGCTCCACGCAACTCCTATAGAATTAGCTCATCAAACTTGGAAATCCCTCAGCAAAACTAAACAGTTGAAAAGTAACTTACAAACCAAGTGAACTCCGCGAAGATCCGATAAATTATGCGTGTGTTTTTATGCAGTTTACGTCCTGTAGGATACACCCTTATTGTTATATGTTGCTTGTGCACAAGATTTGTCGTTCGTTACGATCAAACGCAAGGCACTGGTCAACTGTTTGAGAAGTATATCTAAAGAAGAACCACTCATTCCACAATTTTTGTTCGAGGAACGTCGACGAATAACGGTCAAATTACCATATTGCGAAAGAAACGAAAAAGCAAGCTCGGGTTTTTTATATAGACTTACTGTACTGTTTTACACAACATAGATACAAAATAGAAATCATTTGGCAAACACGTAAAATAAAGTCTATGTTTAAGTTAAAAGACCAAAATCACCACAAATCCCATCTTGTTTACGAAGGACAGTGCAGTTGTGGTGAAAATTACATTGGCGAGACACAAAGAAATCTTAGCGTTCGAATTAATGAACATCAAGACAAAGCGAAATTGTCCGAACCTGCAAAACACCTAAACCAATTCCCAAGTCATTATTTCACGTGGCGTGTAATAACACCTGCACGACAATGGGGGAAAAAGAAAGATTATGGAAGTGTTAATAATAGCAGCAAAAAATCCATCACTAAACAAAAAGCTTCAAGTTCATCCAATTTTCCTGTTCCCAATGGAAATAATTTGAGTATAAAATTTTGAATTTTACGCGGCAAACAGAACCCTGATGATGACTTTTAAGTCGAAAACGTTTGGTTTTATATAGCTCTTATATCAAAAAAATGTTTTAGCCTTAATAATTTTTATCCATTTCAACTCTGTAATTATAAATATACACACGACCCACTTCATTACCAGGCGTTATTTGTTACGCGAGAAGAAAAATACAAAATAGTTGGTCCGGTCATAATGGACAGTATTGGCTCCTAAAGGCTCATTTTCAAAGAAAAATTTGCGGAAAATTTGAACCGAAAATTACACGTGTTCGGCAACGCCAGGTCTGTCAACTTATTTTGAACAAAAGGCTTCTACTTGTGACATGCATCACGAGCTAATGATAATTGTTAATAATTGCAATACTAAATTATAGTAAGTGCTGTACTGTCTTACCAACTGTAGGAAAAGATGTCACTTTGGCGGGTTCTGTAAGCGTCGAAGGCTCCGTAACTGTCGACTCGGTCTGTGCTGAAGAAAAGTTTTGCGCTGCAAGGAAAGTACATTTATGTCAGTTTCAGCAAATTGCATGACAAAATTTCAGATTTTTAGATTGAATATTGAATAAACAAAAAATCTAATAAAAAGGCGTAATATATATATTCACGATCCAAAACCCACAATCACTTTGGACGGTTCAAAATTCTAAATTGTTCGCCACGAACTCACACCAAAGCAAAACCAGGCAAACAAATGGTGTCCGCATTGAATACTTCTGACTATATTGCGGGCTCATAACTATATAAATGGCAAATGAGAGCGATGTTGATGCTCTGATCATGACGAAGGGATAACGCTTGAAACGTCATCCTTTTTCAACCTCACGGCGATGATAATTTATTTATCATCCTCGAGTTGACACTAATGTGCGTTACCTACTCTTCGACGCATTAAGAGCCAATGCCTGCAAATATCAAAAATGGCCGGTCAGCTGCAAAATTTTGAATTTCCTGACATTTTGCCAAGAGAACCTCTATAGTAAAAACTATTTACCTAAGTGAAAACAGGAGAATAGTATAGTTATAGAAAATCAGTGTTAAGAAGGTCCTTAACAACTCTATAATTATAAATATACACACGGCCCATTTCGTTACTAGGCGTTATTTGTTGTGTGAGAAGAAAAATACAAAATGGGGATTCACGCAAGTGTACCCGTTTATAAGTAAAGCAGAGTGACTTTTGATCAAAGAAAACTGTTTTTAAATGCCATCCGACGAGAACACTGCTGTGATAATGTAAACTTTCTTAGCACCTGTAAGCAAAACACTTTGGAAGATACAATTTAGAAATAAAACGAAGCTGAAACAAGGTAGATAGATAAATAGATCGCTCCATGTACGGTGAAAATGCTGTTAAACGTCAGAAAACTCGTAGCAAACACTCGTATTTCGCACGTACCACCTGTCACATCCATTGTGAGCTTGAGGGTTCCCGGATGTTATCCCGGCATCCCTCACAAGGATCAATGTATTCCAGTCTTACCTAGATGGGAAATTAGATGGGAGCTACATAAGGGGCAGTGGACACATTTGGAATCAGGTCAGTTGATCGAATGTGTCTTTAAAAGCAGCTGTGGTTGTCAGTTCCCTGATGTTCTTTGAAATGATGGCCCACACTTTGGGGCCCCTATATCTTAAGGAGTGTTTCCCAAAAGTTACGGTATTAAATCTGGGTA
The DNA here is from genome assembly GCA_026546465.2 of Palythoa caribaeorum. Taxonomy (NCBI): domain Eukaryota; kingdom Metazoa; phylum Cnidaria; class Anthozoa; order Zoantharia; family Sphenopidae; genus Palythoa; species Palythoa caribaeorum. The sequence goes on along the minus strand of JAOCNB020096194.1, from coordinate 3,324 downwards.
ATGCATAGTTGTTGTTACGAAGATTGTAATTGGTGTTAGAGTTTTGAAAAAGAATAGTGATATATCTAGGGCACAAGTTGTTTCTAGCTTTGTTTATAAGAATAGATATGTCTTGGATCCTTATATTTTTCAAAGTGCATAGATTGGCCATTTCTGTTAGATCACTGTAACTTGATGACTTGTTACAGTATACAGCTCTCGGTGCTCTTTCTTGGATTTGCTCTTACTTTCTGCTATCATTTTCTCTACAAAAGTGCCAGACGAGGTGGCGATAAGTTAGATGTGGGAGAATAGAGGCTTTAAATAATATCAGTTTAGTGTTGGTTGGTATAAGGTTTCCGAGTTTCAATTTATAGTTAAAGCTATCCCAGTTAGGCTAAGTACCTCTTCTTCATCAAGGTCAGCGGTTTGATCAAGAACTGTATATTTCGCAGTCTTTTCAGTTTTCTCTTGTGTTTTGCCATGTTTGGTCTCCTGGGACCAAAGATCTCCTCTACCATCAAGTCTCTCATCATGGAGAGCTGATAGTTTTTGGTGGGTTGACTCCCAGTCACTGTCTAAAAATAACAAAAATAATATTCAGGGTCTAAAATAAGGCATCAATAGACCAACATCAATGAGGGTTGTTTCTAACTTTTATTTTACCACAACTTGTTCAGACTTTGGTAATATAAAATCTTGATTGTTGTCTTAACCCTTTAAGGCACAAATAGGGCAAATAACGTGTTGGTAAATTCTCCCAACTAAGCTCCATACTTTCTGTATAAGTAGTTTGGGATAATTTGGTTTGTCAACTTCACAACTCACTCCACTTGATCAATTCCTTATTTCTCATTAGCAGTTATGATATATAATGACACAACAAATGATGTGTTGGTAAATTCTCTCAACTGAGCTTCATATTTTTCTGTATTAGCAGTTTGGGAGATTTTGGCTTTTCAACTTCCACAACTTATTTCACTTGATCAATTCTTTATTTCTCATTACCTGTTATTTCATTTTGTTTGAGTTATCTAAGGAGAAGTTAGATTTTGATAAATTTACCTGGGGCTGAGAGGGTTAAAATATGTAAGGAGACTTTAGATATTGATAAACTGCCTGGGGCTGAAAGGGTCAATATGGTTATTTACTTTTTATGTTATTTCTGCAACAAAACTTGCAGTGATTAGATACTGTTTATCACCTTATTGTAAATCACTTCCAAAAATAAAAATTTGAAAAATCGTAATGAATAAGGTAAAAATGTCTACACTAAGGCATACTTCATTAAACACTATTAAATTACAAATTATTTCCATATTTTTGTGCAAAGGAAGATTTTGAGAGAAAATGGGATTCACAATCTCTGTAGCAGGGCAAAAAATGGGGTATTGGAAAAAGTTATGACTAACTTGCAAAATAATCTTATTAATTTTTTTCAATATGTCAAGAGCAGTGTTGTAACTTAACGCTTGCCCAATGCAATCAAAAATCATCACAGGCAAGCAGAAAATTTTATTTGGTTGCCCGGCCGGGCAAAGTCCCTCACAAATTCTTGCATAATCCCGCATAATTCTTACTATTAGCACAATAAGAAACAAGAAATGGCTTACCAACCTACAACAATTTGCTTTGGCAGGCATGAAAACACCATTAACAATGCCATTTTTTCGCTCAAACATTGCGAGCTGATCAGTTGTACAAACATGGACATGGGTTACGTTATGCTAGGGGGACTGGATGCGAGAATGTACAAAATAATAAAAATTTTCTCGAAGTCACTTAACGGCGCCTCTAGTCGAGTGGTTAGCGTCATGTGCTCCAAATTTAATGCTTAGATATGTGATCATGAGTTCGAATCTCCCCATGGCCTATTTGATTTCTTTTCTTTTCTTTTTTTTTACATATTTTTTTTTACCTTATTTCATGATAAGAATTTAAAACTGGTGTTTTACATTAGGGGTGACATACTGCAATTGTCTCTATTCAGTAAATTAACTATTTTTAGTACCTTGGTTTGCTGCGGTTGTTTTGTCTACTTTGAAATTTATTGTAAAAACTAAATATCATGAGAAAACCTGACATTAGAAGTTAATGCAAGGTTTTCAGGTTTTATTTTTTTTGGACATGGAAAATGCGACCTGGCTCAAATAAAATGGCAAGTGAATTTCATTCAGGGAAACCAGTTTTTAGGTTTAACTTGCCCTAATGGCAAGTGGTCCAAAAAGTTAAGTTACAACACTGCAAGAGGCCATGTTATGTCACAGAAACTGCCACAAAATAACCTTTAAAGTTCTCAGAACCTGCTAAATTCGAAGTCAAAAATGGATTTCATTTCTAGCTGAAGATGTGTAAGTTAAACAACTTTACCAATCTCCATTGAGGTGACATAGAATCCTTCAACCAAAATTTTCAATTTCAGTTTCATGAACCCATTTTCGACTAAAAATAGCAACTGAACTTCACTTCTCGTAATAAAATATTTATGACAAATTTTAAGAAAACTTTAAAAACTCTGCAATACCTACACACTCGAACAGAATACTGTGAAACTAGATACAACTTTTAAATTATACTGCAACGCAACATACTAGTTTTTCAACGTCCTAAGCAGAAATAAGATAAATGCATGAAAATTTAAATTGAAACTCGAAACTGTCAACATATATTATCAAAACCGAAACTGAATTACAGAAACTCTTCCAACGTTGAAACGGATATTACGAATTTCACACGTTCGTACTGGTTTGCACGTGTAAGTAACCTTGCTTAGCAAGTCCCTGCAATGAAACATAAATTTAACTTAACAAGAAGTAAAAATTTAAAAAGGCAAAACTCACCTAAGGCTCCAGAACCGAAAGTATCGTCATTCAAAAGATCAATTTCCTTAATTTCCGATTCGAGTCCATCCAATTCTCCGAACGCCTCATTTTCAAAATTCTACCAAAAAGAAACAAAATAATATTTTAGTACACAAGCAGTACTGCATCTTCACTCTGCTTTTAATAAATTTGTTAAATAGCAAAGAAAGAGAACAAAAACAAACCAAACTGACCGGTAACTCTGTATTGAACCCAAAGAAAGTATCCGCCATGTTGACATGGTTGGAAACACTTTAAACTACGCGTGCGTAGAAGGTTTTCTGTTATAAAGAACTGACCAGTTGTCTGGCGGCGCAGACAAGTTAAAAAAAGGTGATTTGAATGAATCACTACTACTATCGTCAAAGGATGGTAAAGATTTGTTATGTTCGCCGAATAAAATTAGGTTCAAGATTTTTTTATACAAAATAATTTACCTATTAAATGTTTGTCATTATTTAGGGTGAAAGGATGGGCGGGAAGG
>JAOCNB020096161.1:0-11677 GCA_026546465.2 Palythoa caribaeorum | reverse complement strand
GGTCAGGTATTTTCCATGTAAACACAGGACAAAGTTGTCCCAGGTTCAAAACCTCATATAAACTGCAGGTCGAGTTGGCCCGGCTGGAAGGGACAACCCTTTTACCCGGGCTCATATAAACAGGGCCTTAGAAACGCACTAGGATGTAGGAGAACACGAAGGAAGTGATGAGAGAAAACAAGGCTAAAACGAGTTTTCTCTCTGCGTTCTGAGTTTTCTCTCTGCGTTCTGAGTTTTCTCCTACGTCCCTAGCGTGTTTTTAAACCTTGATAAAACACAGGCGACGCTGTTTTATTAGTTTTAGAAAATAGTTTGCAAAAACATTTTATCGATTTGACAAATTTCAAAACTTTGCCACAAGTTCAGGTCAAGTTTAAAAGCTGCAGAGGCGTGACGTGACGTGACGTCATTTCTTGAATCTATCAAGATTTAGAAATTGAGACCAAGCTAATTCAAGCGCACGTTTTACAGTAATACCTTTTTTTCTAAAAGTGGTTAGATGTGTTAGAAATTGAAACATTTCTCGGTGTACAGTAGAGATAAAACTGCCCTGTAGGTTTGCGTTCCTAATACAATTAAATACGCGCCTTTTAACCCTTTTCAATTGAATAACGCTGCTAATTTTTATTGAACTTTGTGTGTTTTCAGTATGAAGAGCTGGCAGACAAGGATGATTTGATGGGAGTCGAGGATAATGCAAGAAAAGATATCCTTTAATTAATTGTATTAGTTTATCGTTTTTTTCTAACATTGCACAGTCTCATTCTTACGGGCCTGGAATACTCCTTGAAAAACTGCTAGGTCCTTGAAAACTCCGGCATTGAAAATGTTTTGAATTTGAAAAAGCAGTACTTGTTTGTTTTTTTTTATGAAAACGTCCTTGAATGCTTGAGAATACAGCAAAATACGTTCATTTTGACATCAAAAGATTAAAAAAATTACATTAAAATCTAACACCAGTTTAGAAACGCATTTATAGTCTCCAAAAACCGCGAAGCTTTTTATAGCAGGACAATTCACTGTTTCTTATTCAAACCATCTAAGTAACCGTGCCTTCAACGGGATTTCCCAGGTGTATTCTGTAGCCCCCCCTCTAAAAGAAAATGAAACCACGGGATAAATGTAGCAACTAGTATAGAAACATAAAATAAAGATGGTGTGAACCCAGGAGTCATATCATTAGTTTCATCATCTGGGTATGTCTAGTCCTTAGAAGGACTGTTGTAGATGACATTTTGATAAAGTGCATGGAGGTCATCTTCAGAGGCAAACGATTTACGTGTTCTCAGTAGTTCATATAAGTACCGTAGTCGTTGACGTAATTCGTCAGAAGACATGTGATGTTATTGGTTATCTGTTCTGTAAGCTGTGGACGAGAAGACTGATTGGTGATTGATGTGTTTTAATCCAGTTGATAATGTGCGCGTAGTCAGTAAAATAAGTCTATGTAAAGTTATGTATCTGTCGTCTTAGTGGTTTGAAGAGTGTTGGGCTGACTGGGTTGTTCAAGCTTCAAATGTTATGCCTTTAAGCCAAAATTCAAGCAACAATTTTTTCGGCAAGAAAAGGTGTAATGTTTTTTTTAAATACTGTTTAGGTTTTCCTAGGAAAAAAACCTGTTTATCCCAAATTGTAGCTCAAATCGGTCCATGTAAGGTTACTTAAGGTCATTTACCTATCGTCTTAGTGGTTTGTAGCGTGCAGATAGTTGTTATATGCCGGTTGTTTTGTGGATCCGAGTGTGGATTACAGGCTGCCCCAAAAGATTGAACTTCAACATCAACAAAATAATTACAACAACGATTCAACAGACATAAAGAGCTCTTCTTGACTTATTTGATCAATGCTGTTAACACTATAACCAACAAATTAGCAAGACAGCCGAATAACATAGCACAAAAGCGGATCAAATTGAAACTGATGCGAATTCAACGTGACAAAAACAAATGGCAAGGCAGACGCGAAACATATCGAAACATTTGTACTCTTTCCTCAGACAAAACTGAAACACAAGTACTCTTCTACAGACTATAACACTCAGTGACGCCTAAACATGTACCCACTGAGGTCATCCTTTCAATAATATACGTCGAATAATTCTGATTCGTGATCTTGGACGGACAGAATACCAAATGAAGATCTTTGGAAGCAAGCAAGTCAGGAGGCCATTCAAACACAAATCAGGCGTCGTAAATGGAGATGGATTGGTCACACTTTAAGGAAACATCCAGACAGTGTTACAAGGCAAAGTAAGCGAAAAAGAGGACGCCCCGAGAACACTTGGAGGCGTGACGTTGATGCAGAGATGAAGAGCTGGGGCCACACGTGGAACACTTTAGGGAGACTAGCCCAAGACAGAATGAGATGGAGGAAGGAAATCGTTAATGGCCTATGTTCCAGCCAGGAGCTAAGGGCTTAACTAACTAACTAACTAACTAACTAACTAACTCCTTATGTGTATCGGAAAGCAAGGCCTAGAAATCTGTAACACTTCTAAATTTACAAACCAGAACGGCAGTATGAAACTGAAGCACGTTATGGATCAATTTGACGCCTACTGCAAACCACGGAAAAACATCACACTATTAAGACATCAGTTTTTCACTTATAGCCAACAGGAAGGCCAACCATTTGGCTCGTTTGTTACCGAGCTCAAAAAACGAAGCTCTCAATACGAATAGGCCATTTCCGAATTACACTCCACTGCTCACAAACAAAACCTTCAAGTCGAGGCTAGGTGCTCACTTTTCTTACATTTGCTGTATTTTTAGCACTTGGCCTCGACTTGATGTTTTTGTCTGTCGGCAGTGAAGCGTAATTCAGAAATGGCCAATGTCAGATCTCAAAGGCTCCCGTATCAGAGATATGATCATCATCGGATCCTCTAGCAATCAACTAAGAACGACTCTTGAGAATTGAAGATCTGACGCTGTCACAAGCGATAAAATTAGGACAGACGACTGAGGCAACGAAACAACATGCCCGCTAACTTTCCTGCCAACCGACAGCCACATGACAGCACACAGTAGATTCATTGAAAGTCAAACACAGCGAAACTCTCCTCGCATAAGCCATGAAAGCCAAAGCTATCGCCCTTCTTCCTGCAAATACTGTTGAACTCAACACACACGTGGACAACGCCCGGCTTAGGGAAAAAATTGTGCAAAATGCTCGAAGGCTCATCACTTTGCTTCCGTTTGTTTATCCAGCAATTGCAGTGTTCACTACGCCGACGCACAAAATGAAATTGAAAAAGGAAATCTACTCCGATCACCTTTTTATTACCACTATTGATGAGCAATATGGCAAAGTAAATTCCACAACTACCTCTCTTGACAATAACAACTCCAATGAACAAGAATGGCTTGTTTCTCTCAAATCCAACAACGCCATGATAAAATACAAACTTGATATCGGCGTCAAGTTTGTATTTTTAACATCGTTGTCGATGTGAGAACGATGTTCGTTGCTGAGGTTTCAACAACCTGTACGAAAGTCATCTTCAGAGTCAAGTGAGGAATAGTGTGTCAGTTGAGTACTTACAACTTAATTGACCAGTTGAATACTAACAACTTAACTGACCAATTAGTAATCGCGTACCAGACTATATAAGTATTCAACTGACACACTATTCCTCACTTGACTCTGAAGATGACTTCTGCACAGGTTGTCGAAACCTCAGTCACTAACATCGACAACAGGCCTTCTCAGGACTACACTAACCTGGAGAACATCATATCGACATTGACACCAGTGTTCCACCCTTTATCGACCCACCACGAAAAATACCAATGTCAATGCTGCAGAAACTAGAAGCTGAGTTAGGTCGCATGCGAAAACTTGAGGTTTTAGACAAGACTGATGAGCCAACTGACTGGGTCAGCTCTCTAGTTATTGTGGAAAAACCAAATGGTCAAATCCGTGTGTGCCTGGACCCCAAAGACCTAAGCCGTGAAATTCAGGGTCAACATCATCCAAATTCGAATATCTGGTCTCAAGCTCAACAAAAACAAATGCACCTTTTGAGTAAGTGAAACCACTTTCCTCAGCAATTGTAATAAAGCCAGATCCGAGGAAAATTGAAGCAATCCTTAACATGGCTCTACCAACAAGCAAAGTTGAGCTCAAGAGATTTCTAGTTATGATCATATACCTGGGGAAGTTCATTCCACACCTTTCAGATAAGACAGCTCCACTGAGAAAGTCGCTGGAGAAAAAATCCTTTGGCACTTTGAAGAAATGCGTGTCAGAACCAAAGCGACACTTGAAAGAACTTGTTACCAAAGATCCCGGCATGCTTACTATGCCCCTCAGTTTTACCAAATAGAATTACTGCAGACACTTCAAAAACCGGCCTTGGCGCAGTCCCAGAACAGAAGAATACAGAAGAATGGAAACCCGAAGCATATGCCAGCAGAGCCATGAACCAGTCCGGTATAAACTATGTCCAAATTGAAAAAGAAACCTTAGCCATAGTCTTTGCCTGTGAAAGATTTCACAAATACATTTCTGGCAGAACAATGTCAGTCAGATCAGATCAAAAGCCACTCAAAGCAATATTTAGCAAGCCCCTCAACAAAGCTCCTCCAAGAATTTAGAGATTACAAAAGTATGATCTCGATGTTGACTTCAGTCCTGGAACCGAAATACCTGTGGCTGACACCCTCAGCAGAGCATACACTACATCCACCAATGAAACTGAACTTTCCCACAAAGAAATCCGCTGCCCTGTTTACTAAACAATCGACAGCCTACCAATGACAGAAGCAAACTCGAAGAACTTAAACGATCAACAGCACAAGACCGACAGCTACAACAAGTACTGCAACTCATACAAGATCCACCAGAAGACAAGAAACATAAACCAGCTATTGTCAGACCCTATCTTGTGCACCCGGACGAGATCACAGAAGGCCGAGGGCGTGTTGCTACGAGGTCAGCGTATCATAAATCCCCGCTCTATGCTTAAAGATATGAAGGCCAGAATACATGAAGGCCATCTAGGAATTGGAAGAAGCAAGACGCGTGCACGCGAAGCTCTTTAATGGCCTGGAATAACCTCAGAAATTGGGAACATGATTTCAAAATGCAGCAAATGTCTTGAAAGTCGTAAAACACAACAATGTGAGCCACTTCAAACCTCAACTCCAACAACCTCTACATGGAAAAAAGTCGGAACAGATCTCTTTACACTGAATGACATGGACTATCTACTCACTGTACACTATTGCACCAACTACCCAATAATCACCCTTCTACCAGACACTTCAAGCCTAGCAGTAACTACCCACATCAAGTCAATACTTGCACAACATGGGATTCCCGAAATTGTGGTCTTGGATAATAACCCACAATTTGCGAGCAAGCAATACGAAGACTTTGCCAAGCAGTGTAAATTTAAACACATAACCTCAAGTCCTAAACACCCTGAAGCCAATGGAAAAGCAGAATGGACAGTTGAAACTGTTAAACAGCTTCAAAAAAGGCCATGCAAAATGATGAAGATCCTTTCTTAGCCCTAATTAACTTGAGTGCTTGCCTTGGGTTGAATACAGATTGATTGTTGTTGTTGATGTTGTTGGACCGGACAGATCACCAGCACCAGCATCCACACTCATGAACAGAAAGTTTCGAACACGCCTCCCAACTACAGCTCAAAATGAAGCCTTTTCAACTACCACCCGAAATGCAAATAAGCAGAGAGTACTATGACAGAGGTACAAAACCTCTACCACAACTGAAAGAAGATTCAACTGTACGAATTCGAAATGACAAATACTGGAAAAAGAAAGGTCAAATTGTGCGCAAATCATCGACTCCATGCTCTTATATAATGCAGACAGAAACTGGAAAAGAAGTCAGAAGAAATCGCCGTGAATGCTAGCAATAAAAGAAAAGTATGAAGAAGAGATTGGCAGAATGGAAGATGACGTCATTGAAGATCCAGAGCCACTAAATGAGCATCAACTGCAGCAGACGCAGCAGCAGCAACCCAGAGGCATACAAACTAAGTTGGGAAGAACTGTACATCCATCTACCCGTCTAACTTTGTAGAATAAACTATTGTTTTTTTGGATGTCGTGAGTGATTTTACTGAACATGCGCAGTGCGATCAGTGTTATTCTATGGTACAGAACGCTAGAGAATTGTTATGACCGACCTAAACAAAGTTTACGGAAAATCTGCAACATTTATTGGCCCAACAAAATTTACAACGAAGACCTGTGCCAGAAAACTAGATGTACGAGTGTCGATCTTGAGACTTGAGCCGATTAAGAAGTGCAGGCTTAGATAGTTAGGCCATGTTCTACGAATGCCACAAGACAAGAAACCCATGGTTGCTCTGAGATGGACACTACTAGGAAAGAAAACTTGGGAGACCAAAAACATCGTGAAGCAAACCAGTAGAAATGGAGTTGAAGCGATTCAGGCTGACATGGGAGGAGGCAAAATCATTGGAGAGAGACAGGACCCTGTCAAAGAGAGACATTGTCGCGATCCCACTGGAGGCTCAAGGTACTAAGAAGAAGATTTTTCGGTTGAGTTTAAACTGTGACGACGTCACGATTAAAACTGATTGACCTTGACAAGAAAATGTGCCATGGGACTAAAATAACAAAAATTTAAAATTCAAAATGGCGGAAGAGAATTTAAAGTTGACTTAATCAAAACAGTATGAATGTGGAGTGGAAGTTCAGATATGACGGTAATCCAAAATAAAAAAAACAAGTAATTTAAAAAATACAAAAATTTAAAATTCAAAATAGCGGAAGAGAATTTAAAGTTGACTTAATATAAATGTGTAGTGGAAGATCGAATATGAATAAATAAAAATAAAAAAAGTAACATTTTGACTAAAGTTTGAATTGTTTTTCGTTCAACATCAGCAGTTAGTTATTCAACTCGGAACCAAGGTACTATTCTAAAAGATACTACGGCTCGTGGATCTACAAGGCACTATCAAAAACTTTCACTTACTTCTTAATCTACTGATAAAGGATAGAACTAAGGACTAAAAAAAGAAAAACAGACGTTTCGACAGCACTTCTGTCATTATAAAGTGTAAATTAAGTTTTATACTTAAAGAAATCTTTGTTAAAAATCTACCGATACTTTGCTATAGTTTTCAAGGGCCCAACAGAGAAGCAAATTTAGTTATATAGGTTATATAAAAATAAATTAGCAAATATCATATTGTAGTCAATTCTTTAACTTTCACAATAGTCTTCGTTTAAATATCTAGCTAAATACGACTCAGTACTTAAAACAGCACTGAAAAATAAAGCTTTGGTGACAGGTGACAATCAGCTTGTTTCCTGCGGGCAAAAGAAGAGTAGGGTTAAATCAATAAGTTTGTAGTAAAGACGTTCTAGGGAAGGGTTTTTAAAATCAATAGGTTCGTAGTAAAGGCGTTCTGGCTGGCTTGTAACAAAATTTAGGAAGAAAATTTGGTTTTTTCCCTTAGGATTTTTAGGAGATAAATAGCAAGGCTATTAGGAAGGACGTAAAACACCATGCCGCCTGATTAGCCTAGTTCTTAAGGTGGGAGTCTGTAGTGCAGGAGTCTGGGCTTCGATTCCCGGGGGATTCCTCACCCAGGGTCTTAAAATAACTGAGGAGGTGCTGCCTTTGCTCTAACATCTGCAAAGGGACCTTCACGTCTTCTCGGATAGAAGTTAAACTGTAGGTTCACAAGCCTCCATCATCATCATCATCATCATCATCATCATCACCATTACCCATCACTACCATCACCATCCTAATCATCATCATCATCATCAACACTATCAACATCACTACCATCACCATAATCATCATCATCATCACTACCATGAACACCACCACCATCATCATCATCATCACTACCATCAACACCACCACCATCATCATCATCATCATCACCACTACTACCACCATCATCATCATCATCATTGTTATGTCGTCAATATCTTACCTGCAAGCTCTGCACCAGGTAATCATGGTAGTACATCATGATGGCGAGTGGTTGTCCCAGAATCAAACTAAGCCAAACTAGTATATTGCCCATGGCTTGCTGCCCATACTTGTCGACTTTCTCTGACATCATAGCTAATGGTACCTAGAAAATGAGATTAGAATAAAGGAGATAGTATAACCTTTTCAAGCCAAGCAGATCATTAAAGCAGCTAGGGTTTTTAATAACAATCTAACTGGTTGGAAAACGTTGTGGAATAGGCGGATAGTAGACAACTCTTGCCTAAGGTAATCCACATTTAATTTGGATTCCGGAATCCAAAAGTTTCAGAACCCAGTATCCACTCTTTATAATTCTAAAGTAATAAGAAAGGCTAGCCCAGTCCGTCCTTTTGGTTAGTTTGTAAGACAATAGCATTTAGAAGCAACCTTAAAAAGATTGCACGTGCAGAATTACTTTCAGGGTACCATTTTGACATGATGTCATTTGACTTCCTCTTTTTTAAAAAAAGACTACTCTGTCGAGTTCGTTGAGTTCAATACAGAGCAATGATCACAGGTCAAGTCTTTGTAGTGATTCTTGTATCTCTGGTAATGGGCAAGAACCAGATGAAACGTGAAAAAACAAACATGATAGACCATTTCACAGTTCCTGAAAGGTAACCAAGCCCCTACATGAAACCGAGGCGAAGATTGACCTGTCACAGTTAAGGAAGTGAAGATAGTTATCCTAAGAAAGAAACGTAATATTTCCACTTCTCTAATTGTGCGAGGTCAACCTTCGCCTCGGTTTCATGTAGAAGCTTGGTTATCTATCAGGAACTGTGAAATTAGGCGTGCATAGAATTAGCCGCCCATTTTGATCATAGCCTGGGAACACAAGAGAAATAATGTATTCCTCAGTTTTATTCATGACCTATGACGTCATCTTAGGGTAATGTCTCCTTTGCTATAATGAGACCTCTTAACTTAGTGGATCATCCCATCACTAACATACAAGTTCCTGAAAGGTAACCAAGCCTCTACATGAAATCGAGGCGAAGGTTGACCTGTCAAAGTTGGAGAAGTGAAGATAATTATCATGAGAAAAAAACTTATTATTTCCACTTCTCTAACTGTGCGAGGTCAACCTTCGCTTCGGTTTCAGCTTGGTTACCTTTCTACTATGACATCATCTTAGGGTAATGCCTCCTCCTTTGCTATAATGAGACCTCTTAACTTAGTGGATCATCCCATCACTAACGTACAAGTTCTCATACTCACAGTGAAGAGATCTTGCCAGCCAGACACTTGCCAAAATGGAGGAACGTGCAGTGAAGAGGTCATGGGCCAACACGTTTGCACATGCGCTGCTGGGTTCCGCGGTGTAAGCTGTGGTGGTAAGTATTGCCCCTCCGTTCACTGTTTGTGTAGATGCATCAGGTATTTAGGGTATTCTGTTGGAAGTAATGATTAAACTTTACTTTTTGAGTGCCAAATGTGTTAAGGTATTCACGAGAGGTGATGGTATAGGTATTCTTACTTTACTGACTGTATGTGTGATAAAAGTGTTAAGGCCACAAGTCTCCGGTTCAAGCCCCGGCTCAACTGAGTGTTGAACATTTGTGTGAGCTTATTTTCCGCCAAAGTTGACTCAGCTTTCTATCCTCCCGAGGTCGGTAAAATGAGTACCACCTTCTGCTGGGGGCTAAACTGCGACGGATTAGTGTCCTGTCTAGGGGAAGTCAATGACTCTCATCCGCTTAACACTACGGAAACCGGCGAGAAGCACCGGCTCCAATGGGCCGCTAAGACTCGTAAATACATTTAATTTAGCTAGCTAGTTATTTTTTCAGTTAGTATGGTATTTGCTGTTGGGTTTTCAACTGTCTGAATATAATAAATGCTAAGTTATTCATTAGAAGTCATGGTAAACAGTTTTGGTTTGTTATATGACTAAGTAGAACTAGTGTTAAAGTATCTATTCAGTACATGCCGTGATAATTAATGCCAGTTTAAAAACTGAATGTTTTCAGTGAGTGTAAGGAACCCTGTAATCGGAATTGAGATGTAATAATCTCTATTTCTTTGAATGGAATATTAATCCGTCCGAAAATTTTTAGCGTCCGAAAATTTTTAGCGTCCCAAATTTTTTTCAATAGGATATAGACCATCGATTTTCATTTTAAGGAGAGCAACAGTTTGTTTATATTTCCTCACAGTTTGATGCTTTTCGAAAATCTCTTTTTCAGCATGCAACGAGGCCTCTTCCAAAGCATCATATTTCAATTAGTTCCTTTAATAGGCAAAGAATTTACCGTTTTGCATCCTCAGTCTTAACGATTTGCTAATGCCAATGGTCAACTTGTTTAACCAGTCCACTTCCTGAAAATGAACTAAATGGACCCGTACTAGATGTAAACGAACTCATTATTTTGTCTGAATTTGCTTTTTACATTGAAACAAACGATATATCATACTGCAAAAAGGTTTGTAATTGCCTTAGGAAAAGGTTTGTAATAAAGTTATGTTTGCTGCAAAAAGTGTCTGAAATTTTTGTCCGAACTTTGTCCGAAATTCTCAAAAAGGTGTCCAAAATTAATTTGTCCGAAAATAAATTGTCCAAAATATTTCTGTCCGAAACTTTTTGATGTTAATGTATACAATGAGCCAAATTCAGTAGGTTTAATTACCATTGACAGTACTTTCTCTTTGTTTACAATTGCGGGGTACACAAATGGCAGATAGCAACTTTGTCAAGATTGGTGTGTTATGGGTGAAAGTCAAGAACAGGGACTGATTTAAAGATAAATTGCACACATCTTACCTGACTGGGCGATTTGCATCAGGATTGTAAGCTTTAGTAATAACATGAGGAACTCCCAAACTATTCTGTGCATACTTTGCATCTTTCAGGTCCATTTTTAGTTTGGATAGCTGACAATTAAAAATAAATAGGCAAATAAATTGCTGCTATTTAACAATATCAGAACTTCAATAAAAAAGTGCAGTTTTTATATCATACTATAGCTAGTTATATCTAGTGCTATAGCTAAGTGCCAGTGAGAAAAACGGAATGAAAACCAGAAAACTAAATCCTTTTCGCACTGTATGTCTAGCTCCACTATAATGCTACTGTGAAGTCAACAACTAGCAAACCGCTGATGCCAACAGAATTCTCCCCACAGCGTAGTACAGTGATGCTTCACTGCTTAGATTTTATTCATGCGCTGCTCTGCCCTCTTCATCCCAAAAATATAAAAGAGAGAAGATGAAAAGGTTTTGTGGTCAGCAACCCCGTTTTTGTGCTCAAAAACAATATTGTGACATCATCCTAAAATAAGGTCTATTAATGCTTTTGTAAGCACATGAGTTTATTTGAGCTGCAATCAGCACTTCATATTCACGAATTTTAACAAGTACAGTGATGCTTCACTGCTCAGATTTTATTCAAGTGAGCTCTGCTCTCACTATCCCAAAAATATAAAAGACAGAAGATGAAAAGGTTTTGGCAAAGTGTTCTCAAGAAACAGTTGAGCTTAAACGAATCAACATGTTTTCCCTTGACCAATCACCATTTTGTTCAACTCTATCACACAATATCATTGCATTATGTCTTACGTAACACTACATCTTGTGTGAATCATACAAGATCTTTTCTGCACACACAATATTTACTCTTGCATATTCATTGGATCTATATACCATACTAGACCATTAGGCAAGGAACTGCCCCACCCCCCCC
>JAOCNB020096133.1:0-11680 GCA_026546465.2 Palythoa caribaeorum | reverse complement strand
CGGGTCAAACGTCGAACTTCACATGTGCCGAATCTAATGCAAATGAAGTAGAACAATAGAATTGGCTCATTTTAGCATTAGATTCGGCACCTGTGAAGTTCGATGTTTGGCCCGGGCCTAAAATGCACTTTCCAAGTGCTATGTGATGATTGCGATCTATCTATAACATTTATTATATCTGACATTTCGGATTTTAAAAGCAATGTAATTTAGCTTTAAAAAAATATTAAACACAAGATCAGTAAGAGCAAAAATAAAAATACTCTAACTAGTTTCTTGGACTTTATTTTAACAAATGAAAGTAATACATTTTTAATGCTCTTAACTTGTACTAAATTGTATGGAAAACGAAACCAGATTTTGAGATGAAACAAATGTAAAAACTATAAATTTCAAACGTTGTACGCAAATTATATCAAAACATGTTGGCTGCTATAACTTTATAAAAAGTACAATGACGTGACATGTATGTGTATGGTACTTTGATATGAACTTAATTTCCTCATCTAAACGACTTCCTGAACATCCATATATCTCTTGAAAGGCTACATTCGTCCGAAATACTTCCTGCAAGAATTGTTATTTTTAAAAAAACAACATTGTTTTTATTCGGCAATCGTTGTTACAGAGATATGGTTTCTCCCGGGCCTCAAAGTGCAAGAATATATCAACAAACAGCACAATTCGAAGCAAAATTTCTGCAGCCATCATGTTAATTACTTCTCTACGTTCAAGTACATAACCAAAGTAGATAAAGATTATGTGCTGTCATCAAACCATTCTGACTTAAACCAATGCATCGAAAACGCAATGGGCGTTCGAAAATTTAAGCAAAAAGCGGAGTAAACCGGGAGAATTATATCTCTAGCAAACCCGTGCATCTCGCTAAAATGTGCATAGAGTGACGTAGCTTGCTGTGAAGAAAGGCATAATGAGCCCATTAGTTTTTTTGCAATTTTGCATACGTTGGTGAGAATAAGCATTGCTGGGCATCCATATCAGCGGAAAACGACCCCTTAAATGCTGCAAGTAAAGTTTTGGCCACCTGATTCCATGCGAAGAGAATTGACCATAAATATACCCACGGCATGCCTGCATCCTATGAAAAATCAATTACCAATTATGACTATATTTGGAGTTTTACCGTTCCCAACTTGATAAAAACTCTATAAACGAACGCACACCATTGCTTGAGCTTAAGTGTAATTGTTAAAGACTCTGGGAAAAAAAGCAGGCAGGTAAAAAATGGCGAGGTCGTAATTGAATTATTGCCCTAAAGAACTAGTGAAAACAGTTCGAAAATTTGGAAAGTCTGCAGTAATTGGTCTCTCGACTGTAGCGAGTGCCCTGCCACTTTTGTAATCATGTATAGTTTTCTTGTTTATACTGTATCCTACTGGCAAAGCAAATAAAACTAAAATTAAAAAAAAAAATGTTAGAAATGTTAGTGAGCGAAAGGCAGAAAAGCTAAGAAAGAAAATAATTCAGAGTGAATCAAAATGGCCCAACAACTTTTACAACTTACGTATAGCGCGTTTTTCGTGCCAAAATTCAACGTTCGATCCTTTAGTTCAAACATTCAATACGCTAGTTCAAACATTCAATACTCTAGTTCAAACATTCAATCCTTTAGTTCAAATAGTCAATTCCTAATTCAAAACTCAATCCTTCAGTCCTTCGATTCAAACATGCAGTTCCACCACGGGCACACAACCAAATACTGTTCATTTTAGAAATGCGATCCCTTGATGCAATTCGATCATTCGATGTCATTGGTTATCTCAGTAAGGGTTCCAGTGAGGCCACACCTGCACATTTTGAAGAAATAAACCAAAAGGGGGGAATTCTGGCGTCTATGTCCCTGTATGCAACGACCACGAACTTCTTAATTCTGTTTTAATCAATACTTGTTAGGGAAATTTATTCATAGTGTTTCTATATTCAAAAATCGTTACAATATCATATATGTCTGTGGACGAACTAAGAGAATGTAGAGCTGTGCTGCAACAAGTTTCATCGCAGCTTACTCGTTAGAGCAGGAAAATACAATAAATAATTCTTTGAGTTTGTAAGCTGTTGTTGTTGAGCCAGCTACCAACGCACAACAGCTCGCGATTCATGGTGCAGCTACAACTGTCCTGAGAGGAACAATGTCCAGTCGCACCATCAGCCCAGAGCTAGTCAGGGTCCATCTCTATCATCCTGGGAAAAGAACTGCAATCTGTTGGGTTTTACGGCAGCTGCAGCAATGGCACTCGAAATATTTTTCCAATAAAACCTCCATACAGTGTCCCCAGATTAAAAAAGGAGATTGGCCAAGGAAAATTTTCATAACACCTCTGCAGAATGATCTGGAATTAACTGCAGAGGCTGTATCCGAATATGAAGAGGTAGGTTTGTTTCTAATTTTATGATACATAACTGTTATAAGTACTTTGTTTTTTGCTACTTGCAAAAAAATTCTGACTTCGCCATTTTTAGATATTGACCACAACTACTTAAAGCTTCAAGCTGGAACCCTGGGTTAACCCTTTTCCCTTCCAACGTCACACATATGTGACGATAAATGGCGCTGGCATATTTTGAGCCCGCGAATGCACTGATACTTATTGTATTGACCCCCCTCTAGGGTGTTCATTTGTTTTGAG
This sequence comes from Palythoa caribaeorum, assembly GCA_026546465.2. Lineage (NCBI taxonomy): Eukaryota > Metazoa > Cnidaria > Anthozoa > Zoantharia > Sphenopidae > Palythoa > Palythoa caribaeorum. The sequence goes on along the minus strand of JAOCNB020096133.1, from coordinate 9,032 downwards.
TTTATGAGTATTTTGAATTGCGATTTCGACCAAAATTTTCGGTGTTTTTTAGCAAAAATTGACATCGAATCTTGAAGACTTTTTCCCGCGATCTTGGTTAACAGCTGATACAATATGGCGGCACCTTTGGCTAGCAAAAACGAGGGAATTATTGGCGATTTCAATGCTGAAAAGATCGATATTACCTTCATGGACGAAGATGATTTACCCATCAACAATTATTTGGATAAGGTTAGCGGTAATGAAGTAGAATAAGACTTTCTCGCGTCGGAAAGCGATGAAAGTGATTCAGATCAGAGTTTAGAAGAAGCTATCGAAGAACCTCAGCCTAAGCAAAGAAAACGAGGCTCAAGAAGGGCCAACATTGTGAACAACGCTGAGTCAGTCTGGAAAGACATAACACTTCATGCCGATTTGAACTTTACAAAGTACGTCGGTCCAAAGGTAAGATTGACAGGGAATAAGAGTCCATTGAATGTGTTTGAAATGTTCTTTACAGATGAAGTTTTTGAGTTGATCACGTAGTCCTGATAAACACAAAACAATGTGGTATGATGTTACTAAGGACGAAATAAAAACATTTCTTTCTTTAATTTTAGGCATGGGAATAGTAAACAAACCAACCATAAACTCATATTGGTCAACGGATGTCTTTGCAGTGCCATTTTTTATGAAAACGTTTTCAAGAGTGAGGTTTACACAAATCCTCAGATATAATATTATTCATTTTGTGGACAACAAAACATTGGTTCCCAAAGGTCAAGAGGGCCATGATAAGCTTGGAAAGATCAGACCTTTTATGAAACTTGTTAACTGCCAGTTTCAAAAACTGTATGCCCCAACACGAAAGTTGAGGAATTGTACAGGAAAAAAATACAAGCTTGTGGTACTTGTCGAGGAGATAGGGTTGGCCTCCCACATGATATGACGAAGCCAAAGTCAGAGAAAGTAAAAAGTATGAAACGAGGAGAATTTTTTTACAGACCTAAAGACAACTTAACTTGTGTAACATGGAAGGGCAGAAAATCTGTGGTTGTTCTTACCATCAACAATTAATTCTGAAACTGTACTCAGATTTGTTAAACAGGGAAATGTGTGGCGGAGAGTATACAAGAAATTTAGGTCCCAATCAGAAACTCCCCAAAACACCAGATTCAATCTTGCCCTTAGTCACTTTCCTTTCATGACTGAGAAGAGGTGTGCCTGCAAGGTACAGATACAGCGTGTACTTACATCATACAAGTGTAATTTTTGCAACACATATATGTGTCCATTTCTATGTTTTGAGAGATACCACACCTTGTTGAACTATCATCTGAATGATGAAAAATGTAGCAATGCTCCTCCTAGGCTGAAACCCCAAGAACCAGGTAGACCTTTGGCCAAGGGAAGGCACAGGAAAAGGAGAAGTCGTTGAGAGCTTTTCGTAAGTTTTATTTTACTTGAATGGACTGTTTTGGAACACCTGTAAGTTCAAAGTACTTTGCCTTGCCCTATTATTTTTTTTCCCATAAATATCATGTTGGCTTTCTAATAAGAAGTGAAATATGATTATATACATTTTCTTATTGATACAATCTAGGGTTTAAAAGCAGTATGTAAATTTTAATACATTTAAACTAATTTTCATGTGATCTTACTATAATTTTACTATACTGTAACAATAGTATTCTATACTAAATTTAGTCTTTTTAAAAAGCTGGGTTTATGACCTTTCATTTGCTATATAAACATTGAAACGTAATGAAATACTATTTCATGATACCATTAATTCAAGGGTACCCGATTTATCCGAATTCTAATTAACCTGACCCCTGGAAGGAAAAGGGTGTGGGGTTAAAAATTACACCAACACCTCACTTATCTTGCGACGATTAAAGATAAAATAATATAACATACTGTCACTGTAAAATATCCTCAATACACTGTAGGTGTTGCCACTCAAGGCAATATAATATGCCTTAACTAATTTGGACATATATGGAATTAGCACACATCTTATTTCAGTCCGTTGAGCCAAAAACTATGTGGGACAATATAAAGAACAGGGCCTGACCAACCGAAACATACAATAATTAGTACCCACTATCCCCTATATCATGCTTGTGCCTACTTTTATTTCCCTACAATAGCCCTGTTACATAAAACTACACATGTACATGCACACCTAAGTAAGTCAAGAAAACCTTTACCCAACTCAAACCGCCCCCCTCCACTAAGTCCAACTTGAGAGGTCTAAAAATATCCACAAGTATGCAAAAAGTATTTGCACATGCAAAGGGGTGTTTTATTTTGATACATAAAATTGAACTGTGACATTTGTACGGAGTTACAATAATTAAGGCTTTTGTTTAATATGAACCCTTAGGAAGATGATCTTTTTGAGATGTGTTTAAGGTGCAAGAAGTTTTTTTTACTTGAATGAACTACATCATCATTTTCACGATTGCAGGTTCTTGTTTTATGTTTTTCATACAGCTGGTTTAGTACATGCAGTTGTATGTGTGTATTTAAATGTATACAGAGCAGAGTTGTAGAATCATTTTCGCTGCTACTGCTAGGCAAAGCAGAATCAACATATAAATAGTTTAAAATAGTTGATAACAATGTATTTTTTTATCTGGAGACATAACAAATATCTTGATAGCATGCCTTTTTTCATGAAGAGCTTAACCCCGCTCAGCAAATCCGCAGGACCGTCCAGTAACATCACGATATAATTTCATTAGCGGTGATTCAATATGTTAACAACAGAGGTGAAAAGGTGTCGTAATGTACAAGACATTTAGTAGAAGTGAAAAGACAAAAAGCAGAACACGTTTGTTAACATTTAATTAATGATTATATAAGTTGCAAGAGATATTTTTTTAGCGAGAAAGACAAAATTCATTTTCTCCCAGTACACAGATGGCGATGGACACATGAAAGTCAGGTCTCTGGTAAATCGTTACCTTAGAGAAAGAAATGGTATGCCCTGTCAAGCATACTGACTGGGCATAAATCAAGTCAATTTGTGAAAGGAGTTTTGGGAAACTTTTCCAAGCGAAATATGCTATGTCCGTGTGGAGGATTTGTGGAGGGAAAATGGTGAAGATGTACCTCGACATTGGTTTGCATTGAAAAGCCCCAGAGAAGGGTATGTCATTTCCCTATTTAGTCTCTGTGGTGGGCTGATAAAGCAGTATTCATCACCACAAGAGGGATTTTTGTCTACCAATTTGTTGCGGTCTATCGACACAATCAATAATATTGACGTTAGCGCACTCGAGAACGAACAGAATGAATTCGAAGTAAATCAAGACACACCGAAATCACTTCGAATCGCTCTGTTGTAAAAGCAGCTCCAGCAATACAGAAGCAAAACCAAAGAGATTGAAAAGTCGATAGCAGCAGCCAAGTTTGACCCACCGCCAATCGCAATTTTAATTTAATACTAGTGAGCAGCACACAGCAACAAATCTTACTACCTTTTTTATTCTCCGACCGGTTTTGTCTGAAAACACAGACTTCATTGTGTTTAACAAGATATAGAACTAAATATATACCTAATGCGTAGGGTAAAATCACATTCCCATAATAGTGTAAACACCAAAAACACCCACAAGGCATACGTGCAAGAAATGAATGTTCCCGCAGTATTTATAGTATACTATTTAGCTAAATTTTGGGGCTCACAGATTTAATGCTCTAAACTACTCAATGGTCTGTTTATAGTGGTCATCAAAACAGCAAGTATGAAAGAGATATACATAGATTGTACACGCAACTTCATGCAGTTTCAACTATGACACGTCTAGGAACAGCTACTACTCAAGACTACGCTATGTCAATAATGTCACAATACTGCCACAAATGCCAAAAGCCAGGAACTACCCACAAACTCCCACGTACTGCTGTTGAGGAAATGTGCAAGTAGCCCTACCAGTATGGCGAAAGTGTTCAACAATGAACTGTGCACAACATGTACCAAAGACAGGCTAGGCACACTTCCAATTAATGTATACGAACAAGACCAACAAGAGTCAGATCAAGTGACCGTGTTAGATTTCTTTCAAACGAACCAAGAGATGCTTTAAGCTATAAAACAGATGTACTGGGAGCAAAGGACGATTATGCTGCAGTTAGACGTGGATATTGCTCCAACTGCAGGGAATTGCACAATGCGTAATCCTTGTTCTTTGTGGTGAAATTGCAAAAAAAAGTTTTTAAACATGGTCATATAAAAAGATATAACTGTTGCTGGTCCTCTGGTGATCTCAAAAAGTGCAACAAGCACATGCCAAGGATGATGACGAATCTACTGCAGGAACCGAAATAGCTCATAATGACAAAGGCGAGAAACAAAGTTCATAAACCTGTTTAACGTTCTACATGTCTACATGACAGTGGGAATGCCAACATATTCCCTCCCAAAATGGCCTCAGACGAGATCTAACCCTTACTGTTACTGTACGCCACAAAATGAAATAACTCGAATTAAATGTAATAGTAACGCAAAATGTAATAACTTTTAACTCAGAATGTAATAAACTCGAAATGCGCGAAATACTGTACCGTTAGGAAGATTTAAACTTTCAAAATACACGTGGAACTCAGAATCGACACATGAAACTTCATCATCAAACGCAGAATTATCAAAAAATTACTCGCAGGCTCAAGATGATGCAGACTGTGCTTGAAAGAAAAACTCCTCATCCTAAAAGGTCGAACAAAGAACATTCTAAACATACGATCTGCTCTTTTTAATAAATGATGCCATGTAACCTGAACCTATCATACATGTAAATGACACATTGTAATCCAATCTGTTATCTGCGAATAACACAATCTGTCAGTTACCTGATGATCGTGCAAGCGCATGAAACTCAGAGTAGCGACAGCTATAAATTTGTCTACATTAATTTTTATTTTAAAAACTGTGAAAATAGCAATTTGACAAGAAAATACATTTTGGCACAGCTATTGATGTACTATTGTGATTGATAAAGTGCACCATAATTGTTTTTATGTTTCAGATTGTCATTGCAGAATCAATAATCCAGAAGTTACCCGAGATTGCCAGATCCACAGCCACTTCCCCTGAAGTTCGTGCATGTTAGGAACACCTTACGAACACTAGATTGAAAATTCTTTTAATTTTTAGATAATATTTTTGTTTTAAACTTACACCAAGTTTACTTTGTGACTGTTATAATATGTAAACTTATAATATTTAGTGGCTTCATAGATATAATCAATAACATATGACAGACAGTATTGAACTGAGGTCTGGTTGCTGGAATGCTCACTGCAACATATTTTTTATGCTTTGGGAGAGTGTAGGTCTTAATCACGTATTAAAAAAGCAACTAATAAAATTTCTAAAATTAGAGATTCTTGCAATATTTTTCTCTTGATTTCAGATCAACAAAAGAAAGGATTGCAGAAAACATGCGTGTTATTGGTTCTTTGGGACGATTATGGGGCAATAAAACACTCCTTTCTGAAGAACAATTTGCAACGCTGCCAAAACATGGAAAAATGTGGATATTCCGACGCTGTCTCATAGACGGAGTCCTGTTCCACAGCAATTGCTGCAAAAAATGATAACATCGTTGAAATTCATCATCTGGACAATAAGTACTATGGTAAGACGAAAGTAAAATTATAAATGTTGCTGACATACAGGATGTAGAAATTATTTCAACCTCAACGTCAGAAGAAGGGAAGAATACACCTGCAATTCACAGTCCAACCACTCTTAGGAGTAAGTTTATGCTTCAAAAGAAAAATGCTAGCACTGAAATTCTTACATTTTTTGAGAAAGATTGGAGAATTCTAAATGCAGAGTCACAATCTCGGAAGAGGTTCTGCCTTGGTTAAGAGCGCAGTGTACGACAGAACTAGAGAAAGATTGTTATGGAAGTAATCCAGCATTCTGGGGTGCACCTTTATAAAGCTCACTGACGTGTGTTTTCTGAGCCTGAAAATCTGTATGCGAGCATTGTTGTCCAACTGCCGTTTAAAATGATAAAAACATGTCTTTAACTTATAAAACAAAGAGTGTAAACTTCCTAATAACGAAATACATTTACTTTTGTTATGGAATTGCTAGCTTTCATAACTGTTTTCCAGCTTAACTGGAGTTCAGAAGACTCCAAAACCTGTCAGCCAAATTCAGTTTCAAAAAGGAAAACCTGGTTAAAAGCTACCTGGATTGTTTGCAGGTAAGCAAGTTTGGTTTCAGTAAACCAGTCTTTTTTAAAAAAAGACAATGGTGAGGACTATACACGGCTGATGTCGATAATTTCATTACCCGAACAGCATATTGCTGGAATAGCTATTACAAGGTTTTCCTATTCAAGTTTTATTCAAATGAATGGTACCTTAGCACGACTGCAAATATTGCACATGAATCTCCCCCTCCCTCCCCTACAGGCCAGATGGGGTATATGACAGTTTACACTCTAGAATTAGCAACGTAGTTTTGCTTTAGAATTACCAACCGTTACACCCCGCTATCATGGCGACCCGTATTTCAGCTGTTGTACGGAATCAAGTATCTTCATCAGAAAAAGGGACCCAGATTCGAAGTGTTCCCTATTGTTGGGCGTATCTGAACAATATCAAATTTGCTAGAGAGAGCAGAGAAATTTGCTGTGAGTACTAATCTTTCAAAGGTTTAAGCTACTTTACACGATTGTGAAAAGGGGTGAAGTAATACCTGTACTTAAATTGACAAGGGGGAAGGGGGAGGAGGAGGTTTTGCAACTTACAGAATAAGCGCTTTTAGCAATGCCAATGAAGAGGTCTGTTAAGTCATCTTTTGACATTGACTAAATTACGTCATATTCCATAATTTATGTAAAAATAAAGTAATAAATAACATCTCTTATCTGTTCGATGCAAAAATCTAAGTTTTTATTTGATTTCCTTTCTCTTTGATCGACCCAAATGATGAATTTCGTAATTCATAGCTTGTATGTGGTAATTCCTCTTGGAAAGGCCAAAGAGATCCGTACTCCTCAAATATTTGAGAAGTCCACGGCTGATTTCCAACGGTTCACTGAGAAAACTTTATGGTGCTCAAGAAAAGTGTTGATGTAATGTTGTATCTTGAAAGTAAAACAAGGACGTATGGTGCTCACATCACACTTTTTTTTTTGAGGTACAAAAAAAATCTAAACCTAAATGTTCATTTAGCATCAAGTCTCCTTTAAAACCCTGACAAACTTGCAGTAAAACGTTTTGTCAGATCTACTTAACACTAAAAAAATCTGAAGTTAAAACAGACACAGTTCACTGTGTTAGAAGAGAATAACAAACGGGAAAACGTAGCCTGACAATTGCCTTCTTTTGTTGCTCTTGAAAGACCTCAACGTCAGAAGAAGGGAAGACACACCTGCAATTCACAGTCCAACCACTCTTAAGAGTACGTTTACGCTTTGAAAGGAAAATCCTAGCACTGAAATTCTGACATTTTTTGAGAAAGATTGGAAACTTTTATACGCAGAGTCACAATCTCTGAAGAGAAAGTTCTGCCTTGTTCAGCAGCGCAACGTACGATGTTAGAGAAAGATTATTATGCAAGTAATCCAGCATTTTGTTGTGCACCTTTACAAAGGTTATTGGGGTGTGTTTTATTTGCCTGAAAATCTGGCTGCGAGCATTTTTGTCCAATTGCCGTTTAAAACGATAAAAAAGTGTCTTTAACTTATAAAACGCAGAGTTGAAACGTCCTAATAATGAAATACATTTACTTTTTTTAAAGAAATGCTAACTTTCATAACTGCTTTTCAGGTTAACTGGATTTCACAAGACGCCAAAACCTATCAGCCCAAAAGACCTAACAGCAATGAACAGGTATAGAAACGTGGTCATAATGATGAGTACTAATCTTTCAACGTTTTAAGCTACTTTACACGATTGTGAAAAGGGGTGAGGTCCTTAGGAACTTATTTGTCTCTCTACTTAAATCCCTGATGAAGCCAATCTAACTGGCGAAACGCGTCGGAAAAATAAAAAAGTTAAAAGAGCAATTCTACGTCTGGTGTCACTTGTGCGCTGCTCACTAGTAAAATAATTTTTTGAATTGTCTAAGTTGAAACTGGAAGACGCCGCACACAGACACATTATGGCAACAGCAACATCAACAAACAAACCATCTCGTTTCCTCGAATTATGGAACGCAAAATGGGCATCAACACGTGCTGCAGAAAGGCAAACCAAGAAGCGACAAACTTCGACAGTGCGCCAAGCAGCAGCCCGTGATGTGTTAATCATTAGATCTAGACCTGGGTGTTCGAATAAGCAAATTGAAGAACCCTCAGTTAACGTTGTGGCCTTTGCCTCACGTCATGGCCTCGAACTTGATTCTACTTTAAAGAGTATTATCAAAAAAATTGGTGGTCCAGATTATGGACGGAGAAAGTGCAATCAGCTCCCTTAATAAGTGTGTTGATGTCCTGCACAGAATTCGGAAAACAAAGTTCCGAATGGGCTTAAAATAAAAACTGTTAGCGCAAAGGCAAGACCAGGAAAGGCTGCGGATCTACAAGGAAAATTCGATGGAGTAATCAAGGACGCGGAAAGAAAACTGCTTGGAACCTCTATTGAAAACTTGAAATTGGAGCTTGTAGAAGCAGAACAACAACATGTTAAGCAGAAAGAGAATTTTGCAGCCGTGCTAGCGAACTGGCGATCATCGTTCCAAGCCAACGATGAAGGTTTTGGAGCATTGGCAGACCAGTATCTCAAAATAAATGGCTAAGGATTTTGCGGACAAGGTTTACCTCGTAAATCGTCGCTGTGTCTATGAAACCTGGATTTCCAAGATGGCTAACCGACCTATTTATGACTTACTACCACGAAATCTCGAATTTCATAATTTCACTGACACTCAGTTAACTGAGTGTCAGTGTTTGTTGTTCCCGAAAACGATGTCTCACTTGTCCTTTTGTGGCTTCTCGCACTTCTGTTACGGGCCCTAAGTCTACTCTTAACATTACCGACCATTTTGACTGTACCACTTCCAACATTATTTATTGCATTCA
>JAOCNB020096100.1:0-11682 GCA_026546465.2 Palythoa caribaeorum | reverse complement strand
AAACAATAGCTAGTTAAAGTTACTAACAAAAGAGACGCTTTGAACATCTTGGCATCTTGTTCATTATTTGGGAGAGGGAGCCTGATATGTCTTTGGAATAACAATAATAATAATAATACTAATAATAATACTTTTTATTATTAATATGACCTTGCAATTCCTTGCATTCTGATTGGTTGATCACATACCGTGATACGATGTGTCAAAATGTGTATTTGGCCCACAGGCCGTATATGTGCATATTTGGACTAGTTTCCCAGATGTTTATTTTCAGAAAATTTTCAACTTGCAAAATTACTTAAAAAACTACTTAATTAATTTTATTTTTGAACACTTCCAACGATTTCCAAAGATTTTTTAGAAAATCTTCAACAAGAAACAGTTTTTAAACATTTCCAAAGCTTTCCAATGATTTCCATAGAACTGATGTAGGTATGGGATAAATTACCAGAAGTAAAAAAAATTATATAATTAACAAATTATTAATCTCACTTGGTCAGTCTGTATGTAAAAATATCAGACCTCGGTCTTTTTTCGCTGTGCTCAGTCCATACTGTCATACTCGGTTAATAATCTTTTAATATTTATAGAGTGCAGAACACATACAAAAATAATTTAATGTGCTTTATAATTAAGACATTAAACAGAAAATTTAGTTGCCTTGAGCGGGAACAAAACCAACTACAATAACCCAATTATGACTCACAATACTACCATTTTTAAAACAAATGTGGAGGGGCAGCAGCTGCTTAACAAAAAAGTAAGCCCGGGGGGGGGGGGGAGGGACTCATAACTTTTTGGGGAGAGAATGCTTGTCGGAAAATTTCAATGGAACCCCTAAGAGGTACCAATTTGGGCGTGGCTCAGGTCGATTTCAAACCCTAAGAGGTACCATCCAAATGCGCACATGCAGACAACATTTCAATCAACTTGAACTCCCGCTTGAACTGCTGATATGCGATTTTATGTCTCTGTTTTTATGATACTGAGGGAGCCCCAAAAGGTACCGCAATATATGATAATGTCAGCTTTTCATCTCTGGCACCCTAAGCGGTACCAAACCTTGAATTTTTGACGCCTAAGAGGTACGACGAGCATCCCCACCCCAAAAAGTTGGGAGTCCCCCCTTCCCCCAAGGGGAAGTAAGCCTAATTTAAAAATTATTGAAACTGAAAACATTACTTTAGCTGTTCCTCTCAATTTCAGCTGAACGTATATTTCTGAAAACTTTCAAACAAACATTCTGATACCAAAATAAAATGTTTTGCATAACGCTGAATTGTATTGATTTTATTCCTGTTAGCAAGGGTCAGACCGTGCTCTGAAATTGAAATTGTTACTAATTAACGTTAGTAACAACAAAAATAATTTGAAATTTAAATAACGAAAATTAAATTTATTTCAAATGGGTTCAAATGCAAATAAAATTAATCTCGCGATATTGTCCAATTAATGAATTATCAGCACTGCTAAAAAGAGGCAAAGCTCGTTAAAACCAAAAATTCTGATACATAACCTTGAGTTGAGTACTACTCAAACCCCAAGTTTAAGACACACAATCTCATCCTCAACAAAAACAAACAACCAAATAAGTCTAAAACTGTATCCTTACCTAACAGTTCTGTAGGCCAACAGGCCTTCTTTAACGTCCAAAAGTACTTGCTTTATGCCATCAATTCGTTTCTCTTCTATGCTGGTCTACAAACTGGAGGCAGAGAATTTACTGGTGCGAGATCATAGCGGAAGTCGATACTTGCACAGGCAGCCCAGGATTCAATAAAAGTATTTAGAAAATGACAAAAACGTTGTTGAAGTTATATTTGTATTACAGTAGAGTTTTGTGACTTACTTGGGTGGCGAATACCCTCTCTACGCGAAATAAAAAAGGTAGCACCCAGCTGTCAAACCAGCTGAAGAAAACAATCTAAAATTATTCACACATGACTCATTCCCAAGAGGCTGAGTCCCAGGCCAGATCATCTGCTCGTGCAGCACGCGGTTTTATCACGTGCTTGATAAGAGGCCCCTGGCCACCCCGCATATTGTTGCCTTGGAACAAATGCAAGTCGCGGTCGCATGTCCGTCATGAAATTTTAGCTAAATTCGCTCCAAAACAGGAAATTTGGCCCGGTAAGACAAAGAACGACATTTTCCACATATCCAAGTTACTTCAAGTCAACGAAATGAGGGAGAAAACCCGACGCTTCTACAGGTAAAAGCGAACAAATACATCGTATGCAAACAACCTCGAGCGCGCCACCCGGCCGAAGCGAAAGGAAATCTCTCTTACTTTACACTGTAGCTGTTATTTGTACCGCGGTTAAGGCGTGGATTTGCACCCCTTAGAACAAACACTAACGATTTAGGAACATGAGGGATATTTTTAGAGAGAAAACTGTCGGATGTCTGCGCGTGCACAAATTTTATTATCATGTAATCCTATATTTGGGTATTTCCCCCAGTTTCCTCGTATTTTTGGAACTAACGATCATGAATGGGGACTGTATTCGTGAGTCTGGGGACGGTACTCTATGTTTTCGTCGAATTGATCTTATGTCTTTTTCTTAAGTGTCAGGTGGAACCTCTTACGATAACAATGGAGGATGGAAAATGCCTACTGGACGTCATAAAGTAAGATCATATTTGTTAAACTTCCTAAATTATGGCAGAATTTATATTTTTAAAAGTCCTACGGCGTATGAAAAACATTCAAGCGTCAACTAGGCTTGACAAACTGGTTGATAATTGACTTTGTTCTGTTTTTAAAAAACTTCTAGTGATCCGAATGCGCTAAAAGATTTTCTCCGAAGTAATAGTCAGGTATGTAATGCAAAATGGTACAAGTTTGTTTAAAATAGTTTTAAAACCTGTTTTAGCACAACTAAAGTTCTCCCATGACATTCTAAAATGAAACATTTTTTTCCTCGGTATCTTTCAAAATTATTTCACAAATTTATAATGTATTTTAAAATTTTTAACCGCGAAAATTACTGAGGACCCTGTAAGGATTCACTATGTAGGAGAAGAGGTTTCACCACTGCAAAACAAAAATCAAACCAGGAACGAAATGTTTTGCCATGAGCTATTTTTAGCCAGAAAGTTCTTAGAAGTTGAATAAGACCTGGAAGTCACCATCATTTTGTAGTTGATAAATTTTGAACCTCTTGTTTCATATGAACTGTAGTTCAAGTTCATGTGGGTTTGAGAAAGTTTTTTAAATATACCTTCTGGTAGATTTCCTATGCATTTGTTATTTTTTCAAAATTAAGATTTTTTTCTTTTGACAAATTTATTTTGGAAATGTGATGGAGTAAAAAAAGGAACACAATTATGGGTCCGCAGTAAAATATTTTAGAAACATATAATTTTGCAAAATTTGGTATAGCAGAATATGATAGATATGAAACAACTTTTTGGATTTTTTTATTTTTCTTAGCAATGGATAACTGACTGTATAAAATAAAATGTAACTAATTTTTAGTCAACTTGTTGTATAAAGTGACATATTCTTGTTGCACACCTTATCATTAATAGATATCTGTTGAAGAGGAAAGTGCTTCCCGTACAGATTTAAACAGAAAACTTCATAGCATAAGTTCATCTTCTTCACAAGTCCAGGTAAAAATACACAAAATTAATCCATGGATACAGTTCCCACTAGAATTTTGTTGTTTTTTGTTGAGTTTATTTTATTCACTGATTATTATTATCATTACTATTATTAGTTATCATTATTTTTATTATCATTAAGTTATGGATTGCTGAGCACTGTTAAGTTATTAATATTATATTTCTTTTCCTTGAAGTACCTTATACTTATTACTATTATATGAAATCAGTGGAAGAAAATGTTATGCTTTTTTGTCATTTTTAAATTTTTGCATAGGGATTTAGTGAGATGCATTAATTATTTTTCATTATGGTAATTATTTTCAGTGAAAAGTTTTCTTTTTGTCCTTCCTATTTACAGGCATTGTGGTGGCCCTAAAATTCGTAGATCTATGTTGTTTTTTTCTTTCCCTAAAAAGCCTTACTTATGGGTAATTTTTTGAGTTTCCCAAAATATTCCTACTATTTTCCATTGTGTGATGGTTGTGTGCAACTGGTGAAAATTCTCTACATGGAATGTGTATTGGGAATTTTTTATAGCCTAATAAATGAGACGATCTTTCAACTTGTGGTTTCAGATCCCCAATGTTCAGTTCATGTAAGGAATTTTTGAATGTGAATTACATAATCTCTTTTCAGTGTTAGACATTTTTGTGTTCATTGACAAGTCTTCTCTTAAGTGTGTTTGTGTTGGGTCCAGAATAACTAACCTTAGCCAGTTTTCCTCAGTTAATTTTGCAGTCTGACCACTCAGGGTATAGAATTCAATTGAATTAGTACATTACAGCCAGTATTTAAATTAATTCTCTAGAGAATGATGCACTGTTATTTGCTTACCATTTTCATTTCCAACTTTGCTTAATTAGTTTATGATGACTGAGTCTTATCAACAGATTTTATTAATATTTTGATTGTAAGTTGTTTCTTCTCACAGCAGCCACAGAGAGTTGCAAATTCCCATGGCAATGGAGTACTGGTAGGCTCAACTGTAAACCATTTACCTGCTAGTATTCCTCAGATGTCACAGCAGTCATCTTCAACACTGGCTCCTCAAAGTCTGCAAAATTCCAATCCCACTTTCAAACCAGTTAGCAATAATTTTGGTTTTACATCAGGAACAGTGATGACAGCACAGGCAAACCCAAGTAAACCAGGAATCCTTCCCAACCAAAGTTTGTCAAACTTAATTCAGAGAACATTATCTAATCCAGTGGATGTTGTAAAAACTGTTGGTGCTACTATTCCCAGTGATGCAATGCAGACCAATGTCGTCAGGCCAATAACTACTGCTGCTATGCCATCAGGCTCAAAAAATGCAGTTCCTGTAAATTCCTTATTGACTGCAATGCCAGCAGCAGCTGTAGCCACAAAGCCAATACAGTGCAGTACAGGGCCTACAAAGAAGATAGTTACAATAAAAAATAATGTTGCATCAACTTCAAATCTTAAAACAGTTTCAACAAATGTAGGGCTTTTGAAATCCCATTTGGCGACACCTGTCGCAATCCAGGCAAAAAAGCCAATTCCTATTCAACCAAAGAATCCTGCACTGATTCCACAGCCGGTCAATATACAGGCACAGAACAGTAGTATACTAAAAGGTCTTCAATACTATACAAACACTTCACAAATGAAACAGCCAGCTGCCACAGGACAGCAAATACCTTTTCCTAGCAGTACAGCTCAAATTGTAATTAATGGTGTCAATACAGCACAAACTTCATCAGCCACAACTTGTCGGCAGCCAGTTCGAACTCAAACAGTTCCACAAGTTCTTTTGTCACCGTCTCAAAAAAGAATTGCTCCCAAACAACAACCTTTGCTTTCTCAAGCTGTTCTTTCATCACCTCAACAAACTTTGCAGCAAACATTACAACAGTCACAACAAAGAGTACTTACACCTGGTCAGAGTTCAGCTCATAGCTTGACGCAGCCAGTCTTTGTTCAGCAACAAAGCACAGCTCAGTCTAGCCTTCACCAGAAACATATTGTAACACAACAAAACTCATCTCAACCTTTGCAAGTTCAGAATTCTGTTCAAATCAAACAATCTAACCCCGGTGTACCAGCACAGCAGTCACAAGTTCAACAGATTGTTAACTTGGTGCAAGAACAGCAAGGGTCAGTTTTGCAAGGTGGTAGCTCTATAGCACAGCCAACTGCAAATATTCAGGTTGCCCAGATGCAGGCAGAAATTTTTAAGAAGGCCCAGCAACTTCACCAAGTGCAAGTAACACAACAAAATATACAGAAAGAACAGCAACATCAGAAGGTAATGATGAGTTCCACGGCACAGGGAGCAACAACATTACCAACATCAGAAGGAACAATGCAGTCAACTTCTACGTTACAGAATGTGCAATCAAAAACAAATTTGTTGATCCAGCAGCAGTTTATTAAACAGTTCCTTGAGCAAAAAAAGCAGCAACTGCAAACTTCAACACAGTTGCAAAAAAGTAACCAGGATCAACTAAATCAACAACAACTGTTGCAACAGCAACAAAAATTGCAGCAGCAGCAGCAGCAAGTACAGCATCAACAAAAAATACAGCAGCAGCAACAGATAAAAGTATCTCAGAAAACTGCTCTACAACCATTACAAGGGCTTAATGTGTTGCAACAACAAAAACTGGTGCAGCAGATTCAACAACAGTTGCAACAAAAGGCTGGGCAGCCTTCAGTTTCTGGGGCACATCAGGTTTTGCAACAGCAGGAGCAACAAAAGGGTGTCACACAGATATCCAAAGCTGTTTCGGCTCAATCTACAGTGCAGCCCAATCAGGTGTTAGTTGTAACTTCACAAGCCGCGGGATCAACAAAACCTGTGCACCTACAACAGATGATGGACCAACAGCAACGACAGATGCAGCAAATTCTAGGTCAGCAGCAAGGGACAGTCTCACAACAGCAAAAAATAATTGTTGCAAACCAACCAGTGATGAAAACTGCTGTTCAGACATCGCAAGCCACTTCAACCCAACAAACACCAAAACAGCAGCAAAGTACTGCTGCTGCAAATACTCTGCAAAAAGTCTTTATTATCAAACAGCCACAGGTATTGCAAAAACTGGGTATGCAAGGAATTAAACCCCAGCAGACAGTACAGATAACTCCTCAGCAACTTCAGGTTTTAAAGCAATTTCAGCAGCAACAGCAAATACTTGCTAGTAACAATAAACTACCACTGTCGTCGGGGCAGACTAGCAGCCAGCAAACGACAACTGTTATCACCCAACAGCAGTTAAAGAAGCTACAGTTGCACTTGCAGCAGCAGCAACAACAGCAACAGCAATCCCAAGGAAGTGTTATTAAACAGGCACTGTCGCAGCCACAGCAACAAAGACAAACACTGGACCAACAGTTACAACCAAGGACAACACAACAGCAAGGAAATACAAAGGTTTTAGCGAAACAACTGCCAAGAATACTACAGACCTCTGGCAGACAGCCAGTCAATCAGGTAGGTTCTTACTATAATTCTAAACTCAGAACTTTCAGGAAAGCAAAAATGGATTGAAAAATGGATAGAAATTGAGATCATACATGCACAGGGTTGGCCCAAGGGAGACACAATAAGGAGAGAAACGTAGTAGAGCACAAGTCCAGGAGAGTAGGCAAGCAGGGTGAATGCCAGCCCCAAAATTCTCAGGTCATGTATTACATACTTGGCTAGGACATCTATTTGAAAGTGCTATTATAAAAAGATTTTCAAAAATGGCATGATACTTTCTCCGCAGCTCTAGCTGTGGGTTTTATGCAAGTTCTCTGCTGATGGTTGCAAATACACATTGTTTCACTATTGCAACTGTAAATGAACCTGGCTCAATCCTCAGTTTTACCTTTTCTTTGCTTGGTATATGATAAAGGCTTATTTTTTAAAAAAATTTCTAAATTAGTGTTGTTCACATCAAACAACTTTCTTTTAAAAAATTGGCAGATGTCCCTGGAAAAAATGTCCTGAGCCGTCAAAATCTATTCAAATATACCTCCAAATATACAGAATAGGCATTTCAGAAATGTAGCATGCTCCCAGATCCCCCCGGATTGAATTCTTCTACCCCCCTTCCCTATCCCCAATCAACGTAAGCTTTGGCTGTCCCTGAGAGCTGGTAGAGAGTAAGCAGTGAAGGCCAAGGGTGTTAATATTGTAGGGGTGATTACGAATGTGTGCTCCCACAGAGACATTTTATAAACAAGCTTATACAATATTCAATTTGAAAATGCAAAATCATGATGCCAGCTACAATAAACACATTTTATTTTATTTTATTTTATACTGCTCTGCCTTACACTGACCACTTTTCCAACCACTTAAAAAGATTATAATTTATTGTATATAATGAATGCTTTTCAGACACTCAGTTTTAGCTTCTGACAGGTACTGGTTTTGTGTAATGTATTCATGAGAAAATGAAAGTTTATTATAAGAAGGTAATATATTGGTGCAGTTTGGTTTAGGTAGTTCAAGTTAGCTGATTTCGATTATAAGAATGTTTTTATGTTTATCAATCTTCATAAATTATTTCAGAGTGGAGTTGTGACTGTGCCTGTTCCAAGATCATCAGCCATTGGGAAACAAGAAGTTAGCAAAGGTATTAAACGGCCTCACTCAGAGATTGCTGATGTCCCCAAGGCTGCCACAAAGTAAGAATTTAAGGCTTTTATGATAAATCTTTGACATTACTAGACTTTTTATACAATCATTTAGTTATAAAATTATTGTAGGCATTCTGGGGGCCCTAAAATTCCTAAAATTCCTAATTATTTTTGCATGTTCTAAAAAGCCCTACTTTTATTGCAATTTTTTTAGTTTTCCTTAAAATCCCTACCTTTTTCCTTTTTGTTTAATCATGTTTTAGTGTGGCTGGTGTCAGTGAAATTGCGTGATATGGAATCTTCTGCAGGGGTTTATCTGAGGACTTACTCTAAAAATGATCCTTCAACTTGTATCACTCTATGGACATGTTGACAACGCCAGTCAATGGTTTCACATCTCTAATATTCAATCAATATGGGTCATTTTACAACGAGAATTACACCATCATTTTTTAGTGTCAGTCTTTGTGATTAACATTGATTAATTTTCATAGGGGTATGAATATCAATGAGAGAAATGTAAGCAGTATTGTTTTTAAAATAAAAGTTCCAAAATATTTTTTTGCTATTTATCCAGGCTAAAAATCCCAATTTTTTAGAGAAAAATTTCCTAAATTTTCTCCCTAAATTTTGTTAAAAGGTGGCTGTAATGCCTGATTATTGTTAATTATAGCTTATGTTGTAATAATTAAATGAAAATAAAATAATTTATTTTACAGTCAATCATTTTTATCACGAGTCCCTGGCACAGGAGATTGGGCAATCATTTCCCATTTCCCTAACTTAAAATAAATATAATTATATCATCTTGTAGTAACATGGATATAAGTTTGTTATTACAATGCAGCAGTAGAAAAGATTAAGTGATTTTGTTGTTTATCATACACTCCACAAAATTTCTTTGAGGAAGGATTTATGTCTGTAAACTGTTTTCTATTATTCTTAGTCCATGTTGGCATAATCTTGCTTGCATTTTCAGTTGTTGTTTTGTTTCAGATTTTTCCTTTTCTTGTTAAAAATCTCAAAATGACTGTTGGCCATCTTTGTTTTGATTCAGTTCTGATCGTAGTCGTACATATGTGATTACCATAGCAAATTAATTAGAACTCTGCAGAGTACAGTTAATGCTATAATTATAGTACCTCTTGTTCAATCAGAATCGAGTGATTTTGTCCAGTATATTTCTGTTGAGTTCATGTCAGATAATAATAATAATTATTGTATGTTACTTGTCAGATTTAAACAAGTTCTGGGCCAAGACCAGCAGGGTGTCTTACATCCAGTAAACAAACCTTTTGCATCCTATGATGAGGGTATCAGAAAGCTTGCTCGTTATCACCTCTATGATGACCCAGACATGTCAGCAAATGACATTGAAAAATGTAAGTTGAAGATGAATTTTTTCCCTCAAAATTTGAGCTCTGCAATCAGCTATACATCATTTGCGAGTGAAAGGTTGATGAAATGATGAAGAGATGTAACAAATGATAAATCAAAATAATCATCCTGGAGTCAGTAAGCATTATAGTTATGAGTTATATTCATGAGAAGTTTGGCATGTGTTTACTATTTAAATCATGATGATTTATATATGGTCATTTAATTTATTTAGCAGAGGCATTGTTCAGTGTTGTGTCAAACCAACTGATGCGAAGAAGTCAAAAGATGATGGAAAAGTATAGACATTTACTGTATGAAGAAAGCATGGTAAGCTGACAGTCAAATATTTGGGAAAGTTAACAAATTTTGCTTTTTCTTCAATTGGGTTTTCAGCTATTTTTCCTTTTACCAACCATATTTGCTAGTGTATAAGTCAAGGCTTTTGAGACATGAAGATAACCTCAACTTTATACATGGGCAAAAATAAAATCACAAACTTTTAAAATAGTATTGATTTTGGATCCAAAAACGGGGCTGGATTTAATTTAATTAAGTAATTTTTAACTAATTAATAATTTAACTCATATCTGCAGTCTTAGAGGTAATTTTTATTGCCTATAATATACCAAACATTTTTTATGGGGTGAACTCTTTGGGTACTCTGACCAAGTCTTGATGTCTTTGATTTTCATCTTATTAAGATACATCGTTGAGCACTTTTCAAAAGAACAGAAATGGCATTTTCTACTTTTCAAAAGCTTTTCATACTTCAAAGTTATTTAGATTTTTATTATATGTAAATTTAGCTTATGATGATGGCATATCCTTTGACAACACAAATGATCTACCATGGATTTCAAACAGCAACAATATCACCAGTTTTCAGTCAATCACAATAAAACTTGGGAAGGTTTTTAAGCTTAGGCTGCTCTTCAAAAGAACTATGTTAATTGGTTGTTGTGGCAACTAGTTTTCAGTCTCGCAGTACGTTTTTTTGGCTCTTTTGGAGTTTTATGCAGTATCTAAGAAGATAATTACGGTAGATATGACAGAAATAGAATCTCAGCTTCTGCCATTTTTATTTAATTTTCAGTGTGCACAGTGGTGCAGTGGTGGTGCCTCTAATAACTTCAATAAGAAAATAACAATATGAAAGTTTGGTTAAGGGAGTTTGCAATAGAAGCTGTTGCCATAGCAACTAATTGGCAGAGTTTATTTTGAAGAGCAGTCAAATCATATTTAAGCTTCCAAGTTTCATTATGATAAGTCCAAATTATGTGTAATATAGCTTCAGAAAATCCGAGGTGGAGTACTTGTTGAGTAAAAGACACCATCTCTGGGGAAAAAAGAAGATTTTTGACAATGGAAAAAGGCAAAATAATTTACCACTGAAATCTTTCTAAACAAAGTCTCAATCGAGGATTGCTAAAATTTGTCGAAGAATGACTTGAAAACGTTGTTGTTATTATATTTTATTTAGATAAAATTAAAATTTACTTTAGTTTTATAGAAAATCCTTCAGTTTTAAATGCCTAATACTGTGTTTGTTATTTAAAACTGTTCTATTCTTTTAGTGTAGTAGTGGTTTGTGTTTCGTTTTTCACGTTAGAAAATTAAAAACTTTGTAGTGTCCAACTTAATTGTTACATTTTTGAAACTGTAGAGACAAGAACCTTCAGCTGAAATGGTAATGCTGTATCGCGTGTTTTTGGCAGATGAAAGAGCAGCCTTAGCCAATGAAAAGAAGCTAGCCAAAGGTTGGATAAACAAAAAAGAAATAGAAAATTTAGTTCAAATCTGTCTTTGTTTTCTTTTTTGTAGATTGTGTAGTTCCCAATTCCCTCTGTGGTGGGGGTATGGATATTTTCTTGAACTACAGATTAAGCTGTATCCTGCTGGTCTTTGTCATGCATCCACCTACTTGGGTTGAAAGCAAGGCAGTATGGGTAAACGAAACCTTGCATGGAAGTTTAGCTTCTTCATCTGCCAATTTTTCAGTAAAATCCAGACCAATATTTAGTACAGGGTTCGTGCTACTCCTTGAACTCCTTGAATACTCCTGGAATTTAGTTTCAGTTTTCAAGGGCGCTTGAAAAG
>JAOCNB020096010.1:0-11685 GCA_026546465.2 Palythoa caribaeorum | reverse complement strand
CGTATTCGAAAGATGTCATTACAAACTTGACAAAGCGCCCGTGCTCACAGATAGTCGATCTCGATAAGCCAAGTTTATGGAATGTAAAACCGCATAATTTGCAATATCAGATCCCCAACTCAAGCTCTTACTTACTCCACGAGCTCATTACAGGATGCCTTTGATTACTTTGTTGTATTTAAGAAGCTTATTGAGGAGCGAAGGAAGTCACATTAATCGTTTCTAAAATAAATAGTTTGACTTTTTTAGTCTTTCATGTAATTGATTTCTTAAAATATTTTTATCTTTTCCTTGAAGATTGAAGAGACTTCAAAAGAGGTTACTGAACGTCGTAGTACAGTTAATTTCAGTCCCAAAGATCTGGATCAAGTTGTAAGTAGAGAACCTGTCTTGGTAAATCACGTCGCAAATAACAACAACAACAACTACAATGATTTTATTCACCCTGAATTTACAAATTATTTAATACAGTACTGATTGGTTGAAAATTGATAGGTGCTGGTTGGCCGGAATAACCATAAGGGCTAAACATGCCAGCCAACCAGTAGACTATTTTTGTTTACAAAGATTTTTGACGGCTTTTCAATGAATTGGATAAATAACAAAAATAATAATTACAACAATAGTGATATAAGTGATATAAAAATTTCAAAATAGAAGTTGCGAATGATATCGATCAAACTCTGGCCCGTTGTAAAATTTAAGTTTTTTATTTATGAAATTAAAATTGTTGTAATAATAATACCTTTGCCTTTCTATTTAATCTCTGATATCCATTTTGAAATTAATTTACTGATCAAATAAAGGATGTGAATCTTTGTAAGTTTGAAGGTGAAAAGCAAACCAAAGACATTTTTTGGGGAAAAGGGTGCATAAATTATCGTTAAACTTAGTTACTGAAATGTCAAAATGGATATCATTGACATAAGATGAACTTGATATGTGTCGCGCATATTTGATTTGAAGACCAGACTGGTATCATTCTTAAACTTGCAGTAATATTTCAAACTTCTCTAGTACCAGCACTTATTGCTGTTTCAGACCAGTAGTTACAATAAAAGCTGTACTTGAAGATTGCTGGGTTCTTGATGGGTGTTACGCGAGGGTAACAGTTCAATGGTAATAAAACTGTGTACATACTATAAACCATCCTAAACTAAAAGCTGTTTCCCTGCGACGAGTAATTCACAACTGATTCAGTTCGTTACAGGATGATTCCTTAAAAACTTTTCTGTGCCTTTCCGACTTATTTACATCTGCACTCCTGTAACTTTAGATTAATGCTATTGGTCCATTTCTGAACTTCGCTCCACTGCTCACAAACGGAACCTTCAGGTCGAGGCAGGTGCTCACTTTCCATACATTTACTGTATTTTTGAGCACTTGGCCTTTGTTCTACAATATTAGAATAATAATCATGATGATGATGATGATGACGATGATGATGATGGTGATGATGATAGTGGTCATGATGATGATGACGATGATGATGATAATGATGATGGTGGTGATGATGATGGTGGTGATGATGATAGTAGTCATGATGATGATGATGATGGTGATGATGATGGTGATGATGTAATAATTTTGTACCACAGTGGTCCATAGGGAGATGTTTTCATGCGTTTTTCAGTCCAGGGTCTTGGAAAGTCCATTCATGCGGGTAACAAATATTTGAAACATTAACCAAAAGCCCTCAGTGAAACAAACAGACCACAATACTGAGATCACTACCCTACTCTTTTCTATATGGCTGAACCAACGGTCAAACGTCTTTTTACGTTTTTGCAAAGGCATGCAGCACCTTCTCCTCGGCTATTTTAAGACCCTGAGTGAAGGTCCGGCTGGAATCGAACACAAACCTCCTACACGGCAGACTGGCACCTAACAAGACAGCGGTTAGCTTTATTAAGTGTTCGTTAGGTTTTTTCAGTGGGGTATAAAGTTTTGACACCCATCGTAACTCGCTTTATAGCTCACTGGTTGGTAGGGTTTTACATCAGCGATGCACACGCCACCGTGTTGAATGCATATATTCATCTTTATAATGCAGGATGCTTTCAGTGAATCTACCTTCAAAGATCAATTGATCATTTAGGATAAATTTTGTTTTTGTTAAAATCTATCTTTGGTTCAAATTGCTCTTTCCGTTAATATAATCACATATTACCGAATCCTACAACAAAAATTGCAACTTGAACTAAAATGAACCACGACATACACATAAATGCCGCCCTACAATTACAAAGCATTAGAGTTTTTTCACAAAATCGCAAAAGATGAAAAAGACAAACCATTAAATTTATATTTCTGAAGGAACATCATTGTTGGCGCTATATTGTCAAATGAAAGAGCGCAGTATACATTCTCAGACTGAATTTTTGTTTAGAAACAATGGACAGCCAAATACAGAATGCAGCCCAACAGTCTCACGAGGTTTCACTCGCAGTGGAAGGCAACCATGTTAGCAAGTCAGTCGCAGGACGAAGTGAGTTAATTATAATTTATTATCTAATTATAATATAGATAGGACCCTACGCGTGTTCAGATTGGTCAAAAACCCATGTTTTATCAGAGTTTATAAAATAATTTAGATAATACGCGCACTCTGATTGGTTAAAAGGTGTGTTTGCATTAGCCTGTGCAAGTCATGGTTTTGACGTCACAAAACGTTTCAAACTAACCAGCACCAACCTGGAATGATTGAATTTTGTTTTTATACAAAATAGTTTATTTTCGTGACGTGACAAATTGCTTAATGTTGAAACTGTTTTTAGTTTGGACGGAGCTAGGAGCTTGAGTAAGGTTTCTGCAGAAGAAACACTGAAGAAGAAAAAGTAAAACCTGATTTGCAAAACGGAGGATGACTCGATAAACGAGCTATTTCTGAATCACTGCTAACAAATTTTTCTTTAACGTTAACAAAAATAAATCAAATTCGAAAAATCTATCTTACTATATTTTCTAATCTGCCCCAGAGATTATATAATTTCTTTTACAAAATGAGTTAGCTTTAAGCAAAGTAATATTTCATACAGTACTTAGCAACTGAAAAATTTAAAAACAAACCATAGCCACAGCGCGATAAGACAAAACACAAACGATGTTTTCATTTTTTATTAGGCTTTTTGAGAAATAATCGGGTAACAAGAATGACAGGAAGTGCATGCAAACACAGTATCTACACTGCTTTTATTCAAAATAGCCTGTTTTAAAACAAAACATTCAAGGAAAACTTGAGGAGTTGTCACACGGTGAACTCCACCACAATCAGCTTTTTTATGCCAGTTGACTGTTGAAAAGAAAATGTGAAGAAAATTACACTGTTTGGTCTTAGAAGTTGAACCAAGAGTCCCATGATAACAAAAAGAAATTTCAAATCTCTCGAAAACTTTCAAAATATACAACAGATGCAGGACGGAAAGTTAAAAATCCTCAATCGGCAAAGGAATTAAAACAGAGTGCTCAACACAAACCTGAAGTGGTTGAGATTCTCAGAAAAATGTTGAAGTTCAGGTCCATTGTCTCCACTTGAGTTTTAAAAAATGACGGGACGATTTAATATTTCGACCTTTTGGTGAAAAAGTCTTTACAGCCAGGGAGATCTTTCCAATTAAGTTTTAACTTCAAGTTTGTTGACATTGGCGGCGATGAAAACAAAAGTCGTACTTCACAAGTTAAATTAACTCCAAAGCACCTTGGCGTTTGAGATGTTTCCTAATGGTGGTTTTAGCAGCCATTCTTCGATAATTCTTGACTCTGATTTATCCGTTTAAAAAAAGACACATTTTTAAACAAAATCAAAGTAGCAAAGATTTTAGCTTCACTGGAAAATGCGGCTTGTTCAAATGTCATTTGCTTGCAAACGTGTCTTTATAACAAGCGATCTCATTGGCGATTGCTGTGTATGGAGAATTTATATATTCATACAACGCTATTTCAGTCAACTTGTCATAACAGATCTGTTTTGTTTTTAAATTGTTGCTTAAAATTATTATTTTATAAAAGAAATGAAACACAGCTACCATGTTTGCACAGGCTAATGCAAACCTCGGTGGGTTTGGGAGAAATCTCGAGCAGGCACAAACACTCGACCTTCTGTCTCGTATTTGTACTATCTGCTCTCGAGACAAGACAAACTTTATTTATGGTCACTTTATAGGGTTTCATCAACTGTTTCAAAAGTTAGAATGAATAACACCAATCATATCTACTCTTCAAGATAAACGAAATGAATGGTCACTTTATAGGGTTTCATCAACTGTTTCAAAAGTTAAAATGAATAACACCAATCATTTCTACTCTTCACAAAAAACAAAATGAATGGTCACTTTATAGGGTTTCATAAACTGGTTCAAAAGTTAGAATGAACAACACCAATCATTTCTATTCTTCAAGACAAACAAAATGAATGGTCACTTTATAGGATTTCAGCCAAAGGTTCAAAAGTTGAAACATTCTTGGTTTATCTGTAGCTGGGTTTTGCAGGATAAGAATTTAAAGTCAAAGCAAGGTTTAGGGAAAAACTCGAGGCATATATATCTTACATGGCTTTTTGCCGAAACTTGGTTAGGCTCTGTTTACATAAAAATGTCAGAGTGAGCTTGTTTCTAAATGCATTCGTCATCACTAAAACATCAAACCGTCTTATCATAATGAACCAGTTAAGATAACTAAAAGTAAAAATGATAAAAAAAAAATTAAAGCAGGTGAGATAGCTCTTAAGTTAGTCGCAAAAACAACACCAATATAAACTGAGCAAAGACCGCTAATTAGTTGATTTAAATGTACTTTTTTGCAGGGAACTTCAAGATTTGCACTTGGCAGCTCATATCATGTCCGTTTGCGTGCAGATCTAAACTTTTTACTTATTCACAATTTTAAAACCTCTTTAAATCAAACATCGCGATGTTTTGACGAGAACACTCTGAGGATAGCCTCGGGCGATAGTTTGTATTTCTGCACGTTCCCCTCGAATTCTGATTGAGAACATATATAACAATTATAAATCAGTTTCGTGACTGTCACATTGCGGTGGTGAGACGTGTCGGCACCGTGACAGGGCTTCCAGTCAAATAGCCAATTACATCACGGATACAAGGCGGATTGGTTCATAGATAAGTTATTTTGGAGACAGCTCGTTCACTTAAGCACTCGAAACGCCGCATGAAACACTCATTTAGTTAATAAAGGGTTTGGGTGCACAGGATTGTGGCACAAACAATACGAAGCATCTTATTTAATTTGTTCAAGTCACACATCTTTCTTATGAGTGAACGCAACCCAGGGAGAATTAAGTCCTACCTGGTATTAACTTAAGGTAAGCCTGGTTTAATCAGCCGAATTAAGAGACTTAGAAACAGATTTCATGTTTCTACCGAAGCTCATACTCTATCTTATTGGGTAGTTAGCATCGAGAAGAATTTCAAAAGCAAAAAGTTGCCGAGTTCAAGAAAACTTAAAGGCGCAAAGCAGTGCGCTCAGTATCCGTTCCCGTCATTTGAGACCCGCATAAAACCTTGCGATAGTTCAGTGTAATATTTCCTATCATTTTTACAAACTTGATTGAAGTACAAATTCTGAGTCTTTTTACAGTTAGTCAATACGGTTGCAGCCGTTTGATAACACTCATGATTCAAACTTTAAAGTACTGGAGATTTTACAAAAGGAGTTGGCGTCAGCCTGTCTTCAACTTATGTGCCTCACCGTCCTTAGTGTGTTTTATCATTAAAATGCGACACGCAAACACACTTCCTTAGTTAAGAGTAAAGATGTTTGCTATGCTGATTTATTGTTCACTGAAAAACGTTATACGCCGTGTTATAAATATATCAACGAATTTTAAGAAGCTGTAACAAATAATTTGATGCAAAATTACTGCAACCGTGGTTTATGGGGTACCTTGGTTACTATTCATGCAGTTTTTTTCAGGCGCTCTCATTTGTTGTTTAATACTGCTTGTTATATCTATATAATATTGTATATCTCATAAAAAGCAATTGTTCTTCTCATTGTAGCTCGAGAATTGATTATATTATATATTATATTATATTTCATATTAGGTACTTTTAGAACTTTACAAAAGCTTTTAACTCTATTCCTTTTAAATATTTTTTTGCGTTTGCTATCCGGCTTTCGTGGTTGTTTTTTGTAGATTTCCATCTCACTGAGTTTGCCTGAAACCATTTGCAGGGGTCACGAAATAATGGGTTTAATAATGCGATAAAGAATGTCGTGTGCGATATTAATTTGTTAAAATTTCATTTCGTTCCATTTTTGAAAATATTACTATTACGGTGGTTCAAAATAGAAAAGAAAAACACGAAATCTCGAAATAAACTCAGTCACAAGAATTTGGAAAATGTTCCCTTTTTATGTCATTAAAATCATTAAAACATTCGGGCTTTGTTTCTTGAATTGTGTTTTCGTGCGTTGTGGGTTTTGTTTGATTTCCTTGGCCTTGATTTCAATTCCGTCATTTTAAGTGCATTATAATCAAACGGAAAGAGGGAAGCCTTGCACGGAAAATAACTAAACCTCATGTTATCACTGTTCCTTTATCAGTTTTCACGAACTGATAAAAGAGTTTTGGCTTCTATCATGAATAGCAACGCGCGCCATACACAACTGTGAAGTGGGTGACAAACAAGCGGGAACTTATGGAACAGGGCTTTTTAAACAAAATTTTTAACTAATTCACATCTCCTTATAACTTTTTGCTTCATGAAAGCTTTGTTAGCTTTTTTCAAGCCTAAATTGATAAATTAGAACCAAGAGAGAATAAAAAAGCATCTTGTGACAGATCTAAAGACAAGGACTTGAGAGAGTATTGTTTTAGTGTATTGAAATAAATGGACATATCAAACTTTATAGTTATTGATAACTTTTTTGTATGATAATTTATGCAAGCGTCTCGTATCAGCACGAAACAGAAAGTTTTGTTCGTTTCTTTTAGAATTTGCTAAAAACAGACAAAAAACACAAAGTGCATCATTGTCGTGTCTTTACCAAAGCTTTCACGCTTTAAAAGATGTTCACTCACTCGTCTATATATCACGTAAATGTTTTATTTTGCAACCTGCTTGCGTGAGGACTTTGTTTAATTTGTGCAAGTACATGCTTTTATGTGCTTATATTTATAAAAAGGGCGTCTGTTTTGGAATAAGTCGATGAATTCTGTTTATTACGATCACGAATTGTGCAGTCGTGAGATAAAATGCAGCTGGGTTGCTTAACTTCTTTACTTTGAGATCCAGCCTTAGATTTTGTAAGGTTTTCTGAGTGGTTTAAGTGAATGCGTGCATGTTTAAAAAAAGTAAATCCAAAAGGTCTCAGTTTCCCAAAATCACAAGAATAAATTTATTAAATGTCATCAAGAATCAAGATATAGTATTCAAACGGCAGTATTCGGCAACTTAGATCACAAATGTCTTGAATCTTGAATTTGATGATATTTTTCCCGACAAATAACGTCCGCGCATGATTTTCAAAATTTTCCAATCAAGACCATTTTGATCAAAGTACAAACAACTTTGGAACTAATACGTATAATGGGAAGCTCATGTTCCGCAATTATAGCTTAGGGACGTCACAAAAAGACCTCTCTCACAATGAAAGTTTTAATTTCAAAGTTATACAGGTGCTCCCAGTCAGAGCTTTTTGGCACTTGTTTACGATTAATACTGGACCGTATTTTTTAATCGAAACGTGTTACCGTTGTGATATCATATAACTGAACTAATATGTTTTTTCCCTTTTTTACGGCTTTTTTATCACTGGAATAAATTCTTTGCAGCAGGTGATCACAAGGAACAAATAATCATTTTTCTGATTGGCAAAGGAATATGACAGACTCCAAGACAAGGCACAATTAACTAGAAAAGTGCGAGTTTTCTTTGTTTTACATCTCCAAGTGGAGTCTGTCGCATTCTTTTGCCCATCAGAATAGAATTAATTGTAACACGTGACTCATTACTTGCTGAAAAATACCCCCGATATCTAACCTAACCGTGTAAAAACGTAAATATATTGAAAGTAGTAATGGCAAAAGTTTTTCAGTTGTGATCTCTCCTCATACGTACGCTTGAGGAAAGAGGTAAAAACTTTATAACGCGGTAGGGATCCATGTAGAAAGGCGCAGGGGAGGGGTGGAGGTGGGAGTGGACCACGCAACCCACTTCCGGATGCAGTAAAGTTGAGCCCCTAACGCCGTCTAAAGTTTTGACCTCTTCCACGGTTGTTGTGAAATGTAACTTTATAGGGAATGTATTTTATCCAGTAAAACGAGTGGATTGACATTGACATTGCATGTATTGTCTATGAGATTAGCACCATAGAAGGAATGGGATCCGCATATGTAACCATATGTCATCATCATCATCATCGTCATCATCATCATCCTTCATCATCATCATCATCATCATCATCATCACTCATCATCATCTTTATTGTCATCATCAGCGTCATCGTCGTTGTCATCATCATCATCAACAACAACAACATCCTCATTATCACACATCATCGTCATCCTCATCGTTATCATCATTATCTTTATCATCATCATCATCATCATCATCATCATCATCATCGTCGTCATCATCATTATCACTCATCATGATCATCATCTTTATCAGTGTCATCATAAGCGTCATCGTCGTTGTCATCATGATCATTATCAACAACAACATCCACATTATCACACATCGTCATCCTCATCGTTATCATCATTATCTTTATCATCATTATGATGATGATCATCATCATCATCGTTATCGACATCATCATCAACATAATTATGCAGTCAGTTATAATCATTTTACGTGAAGTTCCTTTTGAAAAATCTAAATCAGTTTTAAACGTAAACTTTTCTTTCATATTTAATTTTAAAAAACGCGAGCTCAATTATGTATTGTTATTGCTACAGATTGCCTTCTCAAACTGTTTGATGGAACTGGAAAGTTCAGACAGTAATTCGGGCTCCAGCTCAGATTACGACTTCATCGCACTCCACGAAGCACTGCTCAGGGGTAACCATGACAAAGTACAACGCATTCTTTCATTTAAGAGACGTGACTTTGAGCGTAGCAGAGTATCGAAGCGAATTCCTCGTAAATCGCGAAGCAAGACTAAGAAGTCACACAAACAATTTCAACACAAACTCCAAATGGAATCGAGGATATTTGTCCGAACATGTAAAGATCTCGCAAAGATTCAACACCTTGTACAAATGTTGTTGTCAGAAACCAAGGACGGAAACCCGGATGAAAATCGAGAAAACGAGAATCACGCACAAACTCTGCGATTTCACCTTGCTAAAGAGCAAGACTTGGTAAACATGAACTGGAAAGGACTAACCTTATTGCACCTCGCCTCGTTTAAAGGACGTTCCGATGACGTTGCAACACTGTTAACCTACGGCGCAGACGCTAACTCCATCATTGATAAGGCAAGCTGGGAAGCTGACTTTCAAGATCCAGTTATAGATCAAAATAGTTGTTTACTGTCTCTCGATCAAAAAATAAAGGACGAATATCTCACGCCAGTTATGATTGCTGCCTCGGAAGGCCATTTGGAAGTTGTTGCTCAGCTAATAAAGAATGGCGCTCTCACAGAAACAGATGGAATCCATTCAGGTTTGCACATCAAAACACCTTTGTTCTATGCGGTGGAAAACAGTCTCTTTAATCTTGTTCAGCTTTTGATAAACTGCGGAGCACAAGTTGATGCACGAGAGGAGTGGGAACAGAAGTCCCTTTTACATGTGGTGCAGGACGCCGACATGGCAAGACAGCTGGTTAATTGCGGGCTCAACGTGAATGCGAGGGACAAAAAAGGTGCAACACCATTGCACTGCGCGGCTGCTTGTCACAATATAAAAGTAAGAAACCGTCACTGTTTTCAATTACTAATTACTACAGTTTATTTATAACCTTTGGCTGAAATAACATCGTGTAATAAGCACTTTTCAGTTAACTATGTATCACTTCTAACTGCCTTTGTTATATCATACCAAAGTTGGTAAAGTAGAATGGTTGTGAAACTTGGCAAACAACAAAGGAGATTACAATGCTGCTTTGTTTCATGTTGTGTGCACTGTCACGGTTATGATCTTTTGTTCTAGGTGTGATGCTCCCTTGCAATTGTTCTATTGGCCATTTGCTCATTTACATCTCAAAGCTTTTTGAAATTTGTGCACTCTTAATGTCATATTTTAATAAGGAAAGAGAGAACAAAAACATAGAACAAAGAAACTCTTCGAGTTTCATAACCAGTTGACTCTACTAACTATGCATAAACACATATGACCAGCATTTGGGGGTTTCAAACTTAGGGTCTTTAATTGTAATTATATGTATGTATAAATGTTTATTTTGTTTGCGCCCCTTGTAAAGGAGATCCTATCCAATTTCGGCTGTCAATGACAAATGAAGTGGACTATGTTGTTGTACAAAAAGAAGCATCATCAAGCGCTGTTTTGGAAACAAGGAAAATGGTTTTTCAGGATGTTAGTGCAGAAAAATTTGCAGAACAGTTGACTCTGATGGATGCCGTAAGTGAACTAACATTTAAGAAATAAAACATGTTTTACGTGCCTTCATTGCCTGGTGAAAACAGAGGCGAGCATTTGGGAGAATTCGAGAGCAGATCAGTGAAAATCTGAGACACATACAAGAGTTTTCACCTGCTCAAGAATTCTCCTTCTTGTGGGGGATTGCACACTCATTATTGTTGTGTACATTACTTTAACTAACACAGATTGACCAAATTTGTGAAAAGTATGTTTGACCAACATTGCCTGCCAAATGTATACATATGTTTGTTATGCAGCAAATAATTCATGCAAGAAACTATAATTTCTATAAGTGTATTTTATTAGATATCTAGAAAGAAGTAATTGTTTAGCATAATGTTGGGTAGGCAAAGTAAACAATTTGTTTCTACCAATTGATATCAGTAAGTTAGTGCTTGTCGTTTGAAGCGCGATCGTGGTCGCGCACCATCGTGCGCCTGAAATCAATACAAGAAGAGCGAAAAGCAGGGCACCTAATCATAGAAAATTGCTCGCCGGTGAGTAAAAATGAACATCGATCATCAACGATTTTTCAGCTCAAAGTCTGCATTTTTGTTCCACATATTTCCAAATGAAACTGCAGTACAAAGTTGAAAACTATCTATTACTGATCGTCACCCTGATCGCGATGTCCACATGTCGAAGCTTTTATTTGTCTGCTTGCTGGCGTTTCTGTTGCGGACATCCTTGTATCAAGACTTTAAGTAGAGATATAAGTTATACAGATTGGGTCTGCGAGTCCTTTAGTTAGTATATATTTATCAACAATAGTGATTTAACCCCCAAAAGACAAGTTATCAAAATTAAAGAAAATTACTAAGGGAAAAATCGCTCACCTGAAACATCTCAGGTGAGCTTTTTTTCCACTCACCAAGGATTTTCAAACGACAAACACTGCAGTAAGTACATTAATACAGACCTGCCAGCTCTCACGCTTTTATAGTATGGGTTTCACGGTTTTTGGTGCAGTCTCACAATCTCATTTCAAAATACTTCATATTTCCTCGATTAAACGCCGCCCTCGAATAAACGCAGCACCTGAGAGCCAAAATATTAATAAACGCTGCCCTCGAATAAACGCCGCACCCTGGAACAGACAACAAACTAAAACATCA
>JAOCNB020095963.1:0-11685 GCA_026546465.2 Palythoa caribaeorum | reverse complement strand
ATGATACAGTTCTTTGTCTGGCTGTACCGATCAAGTTTTACAGTTTTAAAACTACAACTTGTTGCGCTTGTAAACGCATAAGAAGTCAGATAATGTCGATGTTGCGGATTTTTGTCTCTGCCTTTCAAACTTTAAACAAGTTTTAAACAACTCCGCTCTGCGCTTGTAAAAAGTAAACGTCATAAATTCGACGTTTCAGTTTGTTGTCTGTTCCAGGGTGCGGCGTTTATTCGAGGGCTGCGTTTATTCGAGGAAATAAGGTAAGTACAGTTGTATGCATAGAAATGAATAAAATTGTAAGAACAAAGGTATAATTAATTCCTTTTTATTCTGATGAAGGCCACCACAAGTGCGGCCAAAACGTAAAGTTTTAATAAACTTTTTATACGTGTAAACCGTAAAGTTTTAATCTCAGTAAATGTTTGGAAATTTCCAATTTCCATCGTTCATCGCGTAAATCGGTAAATGAGAAGAACTCATAACTGTTTCCGGAATTTCTAATGAGGTTTAAGTGGCGGAAAAAATGTTGGGGAAAAGTTGTTTTTGAGAGAAATTTTAGATTTAGAGAATTTTTAAAAAGATGTTTAAATTTTTTTGGAGTTGATATTTAATGGACGGATGCCAAACCGTCTGGTAACCAAAGCTACGCCTTGCATGTGTTAGGAGCGACAGTTTGGCATTTGTCCTAAAACTTTTTACTTTCCGAATTCTCCCTCACTTTTCTTTACCAACTGCCTAAAATGTGACGATTATCCCCCCCCTTAAACAAGTCCTTTTGTAAAAGAGTACAGAGAACAGCAAATGAAAACATACTACTATTACTATTACTACAAGGACTATGATTGTGGCTATGACTATGGCTATGGCTATGAATGTGAATATGACTATGGCTATTACTATGACTATGACTATGGTTATGACTATGGCTATTGCTATGACTATGGCTATGACGGTGATCATGACTGTGACTGTGACTGTGACTGTGTCTGTAACTGTGACTACTTTTCTAACTGTGACTGTCTCTGAGTCTGTAACTGTAACTGTGACTTTGACTATGTCTGTGACTGTAACTGTCTCTGTGACTGTGACTGTGTCTGTGACTGTAACTATGACTGTGTCTGTGACTGTGTCTGTAACTGTGACTGTGACTGAGTCTGTAACTGTGACTATGACTATGTCTGTGTCTGTGACTGTAACTGTCTCTGTGACTGTGACTGTGTCTGTGTCTGTGACTATGACTGTGACTGTGACTATGACTGTGTCTGTGTCTGTGTCTGTGACTGTGAATGTAACTGTGTCTGTCACTGATACTGTGCCTGTAGCTGTGACTGTGTCTGTGATAAACAACCCCAAACCTTCCTGTAAAACATTTTAACGTTTGCCAAGAGAGATAACGCGAAATTAAAAACATTCAAACAAAGTTGTGATTGTCATAGAACATGGCACATATCTAAAGATGTACAATCTAACTTCAAGCCGCATGCGCGCACTTGTCAGTGAGGCGCGCTCAGCATGGATAGTCTGGATATGATTTTATGCTGAATTTAGAGACGAACTATCTTCATTGTTTGTTGAGCAGTCTTCACTTTGAATCTTTTTATGTTTTATGCTGTATCGCTAAGTTTTAGTCAATTTTCTTCCACAAAAACTTTCCTAGTTATCAAGCCTCATCCTCAGCCATTTTTATATTTTTAATATTGCGTAGGGGAAGAAAAAGATAGTAACGGCTTTCAGAAAATAGTTTTCTAACTATAAAAGAAAGAAGAAAAGGAGAATAGAAGGGATAAAAACCAATAAGGAATATTGTTTTAGTTTATCTCTGTGGGACTCGATCTTCGAACGGCTCGCCACATGCTCCAATTAACAACCACAAGAGCCACAAGAGTCCAGCCTGGTCGGCCTGTGGTAAGTCTTATATACGTTCATCCATGAGGTGGCTCACGGGGCCTTTGATTTGGTACGAAATCATAACAACAAAACCTTTACCATGCTTAAAGGAAAACTCACGAGAAAGAAACTGTATAATATTAATATTTGGGCAACATAATAATAAATTAATTTTTCACGCCTTGCCCAAAATATTTCAGAATATGGCCACATTTCTTGAACAATTGATGTCTCTTCCGGTTCAGCACACCCGAGTTAAATAAAAATACCTGGTTACTAAGCTTTTTCTTGATCACTACCAATGTTCTTCCCTAATTGTAATGGGAAAAAACATGGATGATATGGCGGTTTTTGAAATAAAGATCTCACACCGTGCTAAGCACACCAGAAATCACTACAATTGGCGGCGCCGGACAAATTTAATGTGTTCAATAATGATATTTAACGTGTTATGGAATAGTATCTATTTTAAAATACACTTTAACTTTTTTTTCGTTTCGCCGCTGTAATATATTTTTATTGTTGACAATGAGTGCTTTAAAATTAAAGTGCTATAAGCTCTAAATAACAACTTTTTTGGAAAAACATAATGCCAGTTTTGGTTTATTGGCCTCGGTTTTATTTGATCAGAAACCATACTTGCACTTGACCGAGTAAAATGAATTTAGCCAGTCACTGTTCCCCGAGACTCTCCGAGGCTTGTCGATTTAACATGCAAATACATAAAAAATGGCCTAACGTTATCGAGAAATAAAAAAAGGTTTGTAATTATAGTGATATATTGGTTGCTAGCTTTTAGAACGAGATATAATAATTTTGACAGTAAAGCTATCAGTTTTGAAATGTGCAATCTGAAACATTTTATTACCATCACTGACACTTTATTTATGCTACATCTGCTCAAGTAAACATTTCTGTATAAAAAAAATACTATTTGCGGCTACTGACAGAAAGGAAAAGTTTTAAAAGACTGAAAGCCTTCTCAAGGGGTGAACAATTTAAGACCGGCACAGATCTATGTTACGGTTAATTTCTTTTTTAATAGCACGCTTCCGTTTTAATCTTTTAAATCTATTCTCTTTTAACATTTCATATGTATTTTTATCACTCGAATAAAGACAATTTATTTATTTACTTGAAAGATATTTTGACCCTGATTGGCTTACTTAATCTTGCATTTTTCTCTAATCCGAGCAATTAGAAATTTTAACACTAATGGCCCTAGTAATATATCGAAGAATTTAGAAAAGTACTGACTACTTGTATTTGATGTCATAAATATCCACCTTTACTGCTATTAAATACTGTTGATATTAATGATAAACAGTAAATACATGGAAATTTTTACATTTTCTGCCGACGGCACATTACCGAGCAAAAGTCAGTAAAAACATAAAGTGAAAACAGAAGGGAAAATATGGTGTTGATTTATAACAGATTTCGTAAAATGCAAACTTAAGTTATCGGTCAGGTATCTTATAGGCAAACAACGATTTTTTGAATTGCTTTTTCTCGTACATAACTTTGGAGAGGTGTTTATTCCCCTCGTCAGTCGCCCTTCGTGGTTTTGCTAAGTTATGAGAATCTAAACAAGTCAAAAAAGCCTTAATTATACAAATTGCGAAAAACACATATATTTATAAACACGGTAAATAAGGTACTCGAACTCAAGTGAACTTAAGAGTGTCGGTTAAGAACCTAACTAATGATTTCCTGATTACAAATTCCCAATTTACTTAAAAGCTCAGTGTAAGAGCGAGAGAGAGAGAGCATCACAGTTTCCATAAACAATACTCATTCTTAATAAACACGTGACAGGTACTTAATAAAAAATTAACCAAAGCAATTTTTAGAATTTTTCAACCACGAATTTTAAAACAAGCATACAGGGTCACTTATTTCTGAGCGAGTATTTTCAAATTTATTTTGTCACAGTCCAAAAAAAATGACATAAAAGAAATTTTACCGTTCTGCCATAGCGCACAAATTTAGAAAATACATATATTTATTGTAACTGAGTTTCAAATTTTAAATAAAATTGAAAGCGCAGCAAATTAGGTATATTTTTATATGCAGAATGGCCGACGTAGCAAAAGTTCTACCGACCAAATGGTATTATGGTCAGTTTCACAATGGCTTCAATACAATATTTTGAAAATAGTAGGTATAAGGGTATCAAGCATTTAATTAAACATTGAGATAAAATTCAACTGCTATTCTTTGTGCAAATTGGGTTAATTTTACCATAGTTCTGTTTATTGTGAGCAAAAGTCGCCTTAAGTTTTCTTTTAAGTAAATTCATTTAAGAAATATGCTATTCACATGGTAACGGCGCGTGGTTTACTTTAATCTGTTCTCATTTAGCTACAGTTGTGGGAAAGATATGTTTTAAAAATTGTCTACTGTCTAAAAGCTTCCGCAGCTTTGTTGAATGTTACTAATGGATGAAGGAACATCAACGGAAATGTGTGATGTTGTGCAAAGCATAACAACTTTTTAAAAGTATTTGCCAATCTTTGCAGACGATTACTCATTGGTCGTTGTGGCCAGCACACAGATGATTTACATTCTGTTCGATACAAAAGTGTTCAATCAAAACATCAGGTTAATTGCACGAAACTAAACTCGCGGCCTTTATTTTACTTTTCTTACAAACAGAATATCAGTTTCAAGTATTACATGAATGAAAGCTGCAGACGTTGCAGAGATGAGCAACATTAGCTCTAATGGTAAGTTAAAAGAGTTTTAAACTTTCATTCTTGTCTAAGTAGAAAACTGCAAACTACTAAATCTTAAATTGTGTTTTTTGTTTTTTAATTCGACCTTTAAAATTCACAAGGAATTTGATTTTGTACTAGAAAGCAAACTATACAGCCAACTAGTGTCTCTTATTCAGGATGGATAACAGTAATTCTCTTGAGGACCTGATTAAACTCTCTTACCAAGTTTATTGCTTGAAGCAACTTTAATTCTACTAGAAAGCGTCCGTAAAAAAAGCTTTTCTTTACTCGCTTTGCAAAGTTGTCTTTTAGGACTTGCTCCATTTACCGACACTTCGAAGTTCATTCAAGAAAAAAAAGAATTCCTCGTGAAAGCTTTGCAATGTCAGTACGATCAAAAGAAATGGAATATTAACGAACGCACTGCTTTTAGTTGCCGTCGACGGAAATGCTCTTGCTCAGTCAGATTTGTGTAAATGTACTTTAATCAAAACAACAGTTAAACTCGCAAAGAAAAAAAATCGTCGATAATAAGGGTTGACAGCGTGAATTCGATTTTCTTCCTCAGCCTGATAATTGACAATTCTTGTTTGGTTGATAATACCTGTCAAATAAACAATTTATCCCATTGTACAAGGTAATTGCAGTTTAGTTGATTTCTCGGCTGTAACATTATTGAAGGAAGAAACTAGAAAAATGTAACAAATTTCTTCTCAATGAAGAAAAACAAATTAGAAACAGGATCATATTTAGAAGCAAGTCTTCAGGTTAAAGATCCCGATTTTTTCGGGGTTTGGGTTGTGGGTTTAGGATGGAGCTAGAAAAACGAACGAATCAAAATAAAACGAGGAAACAAAGTTTTTTGTTTCTAATTAGTTTGCCGAAATCGCTTGCGTTTATCATACGTTTTTACCAAAAACTAGTTTCTGAGAACAACAATATACTTGATACAAACGTCAACTGATTAATGAGGAAAGTTTTATAAAAATGTGTTTATGCCAACCTAAAATAAGTTAAAAGCCGATCTAATTTGGCACATTTAAAGTTGAGAAAATATTAAAAGCAAAGTGCTTAGTGAATTATAAATAATCCCCGCGCTCTGTTTTTGCTATAATTCTCCTTTTTTCGCCGGAGTTTTGCAACCCCTTATTAAGCATCGAAGATTTCAAAATGCCTACAGTCTTACATTTCGCATTTGCTTGTGTAATTGTTTATAAATACAAGGCTAAAAAAACACAAATAAAACACGCAACCAGCTGGGTATTATTGTCTTGTCACTTTCCCGGATGATTTAATATAATGTATCTACCTTGTTCTAGAACAATATTTGTATATATCTTTAATTCCGTAATGAACATACGAACTATTAATTTTCCAGTCAGTTTCACAATGTTTATTCCAATGGGCGTTCCATTTCCGTCAAGGATTGCTCTTACTCTGGCGTACGTAGTTGCTTTACTAGTGGCCATTGTTGGTAACTTGCTTATCATCCACGTGGTCCGTCGCCATCGCAACAGGAGGACAGCCTTCAACTACCTCATACTCAACATGGCCGCAGCAGATATTCTAGACGCAATGGTTGCCATGCCAGCAATGGTTCTGTATTTGTTTGTGTTAAACAGATGGCTCCCAGGCCTGGTTGGGACGGTCACCTGCAAGCTGGTTAACTTCGCAGTGAATTTGTCCATTTCGAGCTCAGTGCTAACACTGGCGGTTATCGCAGTTGACAGGTATGAAGTTTTTATTCCAGCTGAGATAGTTAGATATCATTGACAGGCATAATATTTGATAGAAAACCAAACTTGATTATTATATTTCCTCTCTTTCTCTATCTCTTTGGCATCTTCATTTTTGGTTGGAACATAGAACCTGACCCTTCTATCTTGTCCAGAACTTTTAGGTCTTCTTGCATATCCAACCATGCTTTTTTTGTTTTACATTTTGTAAAAAGTAAATGGAGTAAAAAGCTCTGTTCTATTTTCTTTTAGTATTTATTTTTTGTTGTAACCTAATGGTTCTAAAAAGAATCCCTTAAGATATCAATTAATTTTAGGCATATTATTGCTAGAAAAAGATCATGTACCGGTGTAATTCAATTACTGTATATATGTTTTTATCAATTACTATACACATAATATTGAGATATTAAGGTGGTATGATACAAAAGAAACATGGGGAAATAAGGCACTTGAGGCAGAAGGGGTGGGAGTTTTAAAAATGGAAAACTGAGTATAACATGCATGTATGATCACACAAAACAGCTCATCGCGTGACCGTACCCGCCATAACCTAATCAATTTAGTAAACTCATCACAAAGGGCTAGGAAAGCCTTGTTAATATCGAAGAACTATATATTGACACTGTGAATTTTTTGGTATGCTCATTTCGATTGGCTGACAGTTTGCCATTCATGGACAAGGGGCCTTTGCAGCAAATGGGCTTGGTCTCACCAGCTGTACTCTCCATTTTTGCAAGTTTGACCAACTGAAAAAAGCATTTGGATGCTTAATTGTGCAGATTGGTAGCATGGTCTGAAACTTATATAGAAAAACTAAAAAACTGATGGTGGAGGACTCCCGTACAAAAATACTAGCAAAAAGTTGCAAGCACAAACGGAGTGTTTACGGTCTGGATATTACAGGTATTTCAAAACAAATTGCATATTAAGAAAGAAGAAGAGTTGTTCCATAACATATTGCTAGTTGATGAAAGAAAAAAGCGTGAAATATGTCTTCGGAAAGCTCGCTATTTCAGGTAATTTTCAAACTATGTTCTTGCTCGATTTTGTTGCTGAATCGATATTTAATAAGATATTAGCTCCGTCCTTCTTATTTAAAGTTAAAGTTTGGTTCATTTCATATATTTTCCTTTTCTTTCATCTGTCCTAAGTAATTCTGCGCTAATATTTCTAACGAAAATGGCAAAATATGACTCCAGAATTGTTTTAGCTCACCCAACTAGTTTTGACCTGGTTTGAATCCTGGCATGGCGTCACAGCAACATTCCCTTTACCTGTGCTTTAGAAATAACAAGTTATTTTGGGTACAAAAACTAAACTAGACAAACCTTTTATGATATAAACCTAAAACTAGTTGATGTTACTGCATTGTTTTTGTGCGGCACGCATGCCTAAAGCTAATTGATATTGCTTGCATTGTGGTAGGTACTTGGCTATCGTGCACGTCATGAAAAGACCCTTGTCCTTAAAACACGTCCAGCGTGCCATCTCAGGAGTGTGGATTATTTCCGGAATCCTATTCACGGGCGAACTGTACAAATTTAGGGTAATTCAATGGGGTGAGGTAAATCAATGTATTCCAACGTGGTCTGATGATGTGAGTACGGATATTCTCTTCAAGCGATACGAAATGATTTTGAAGTTTGTTGTTGCTTATGCAATCCCCATGGGTTTGATGGTGGTGTTGTACACGCTGATAGTGTGGTGTCTCTGGCACAGAAAGGCTCCTGGCGAGTTCTCAGATGAAAACCAACGCCGAGTAAAGAAACAAATGAAAAAAGTCATCACTATGCTTATGACAATTGTTCTGATTTTTAATATCTGCTGGTTGCCAGTTCACGCAAATCATTTCATGATAGCCTTCGACTTTGAAGCATTTGAGAGACTTCCACCTTTTGTGTATCTTCTTTTCTTTTGGCTGGCTCATGCTAACAGCGCTATCAACCCCTGCCTGTATTTCATATTTAATGAAAGTTTCCGAGATGGTCTAAAGAACATTTTGAGAGGCATTTATGGTGGAGAAAAAAGAGTTAGATACAGAAGCTCGACCATGAGATCCACAATTTCGCCCACTACTCCGATGAGAACCTACAGTTCATCATCTCCACATCAGCGAAGGCGGAATAATACAGATGATAATTCTTCAGAGAAGCTGATTCCACCCGATTCAAAACA
Source organism: Palythoa caribaeorum (assembly GCA_026546465.2). Taxonomy (NCBI): domain Eukaryota; kingdom Metazoa; phylum Cnidaria; class Anthozoa; order Zoantharia; family Sphenopidae; genus Palythoa; species Palythoa caribaeorum. The sequence goes on along the minus strand of JAOCNB020095963.1, from coordinate 3,164 downwards.
AATAAAAAAAGACGAAAAAGTAGCAATGGGAAAGATCTACTTGAGAAATAGGAAAGCCAGTTTAGATGAAAAACAGTCTTCGCTGTATTTTGAACATTCACAGGATACAAAACGACGACATTCGTACTGTACCAAGGCGTTAATAAATGACACACAAATATAAGGAACATGGCTACTGGGCCTTTCCCGTCTATGCTGCATTTTTTGGCGTATTTTGTTTCGGCAAGTATCTTTACATTTGTTTTCAAACGTAAATTCTAACATAGTTTTGACATATTCCGCGGCCATTTTTGTCTGCAAGTTAAAAGCACAACTTTGTTTGTTTTTGATTTACCACGCCTGAATACATCTAGAAAACTTTCCCTCAAGTCTCGTTTTTTTCATAAATATAGTTGAGACTCCAAAGAAATCTTGGCATAGTGAGTCAATAGGTAATTTTCAAAGTGGTGCTCCGTTCCTTCATAGCTGCTGCTGAAGAAGGCGTTCTCTCAATTGAAAAGATAAACTTCGAAGGGTGGATATATAATCATATAAAACAGTTTCCTAGCAAAGCTTCGGCAATGAAGCAAGTTCTCGTTGTGCTGCAGTAGAGAAGCGAGTAACAGAAATGTGTTTTGGCTGATTACTTGCAAGGAAGTAATATAACGTGAGAGCTGGGAATATTTAGAGCGTATCATGAAACGTATATGAAGACATCCTCTTAAAATAACAAGTTAGAAAAGAGTTAACGTTTTGATAATTAAGGGACCATTTATTTTTTACGAGGTAAAGTGGCCTGGTGAAATTTAGGGGGGTAACCAAAAAAATTGGTGTGTAAATGGTTGGGAAGGGGGAGGACGGGGGTGAATCATCCAAAAAAAAATGGGATTTACTCACAAAAACGATGGTTTACGGGAGACTACCTGAAAAAATAATTGTGAAGATCGGAGGTCATCCTCATTTTTTGAGAAGATATCTTAAATACTACCCTCTTCTCATAAAAAATGAACGGTCCCTAACACCACACACATTTGAAAAGGACAAGAAAGAAAAAAGATGTTTTGTTAACTTGAAGCCCAACGATGCCTCGTTTGATATATATATATAAAAAGGGCATCATATTGTTTTAAACTAAAAGAGTAATTGAGTATTTTTGGAAAATATAAAATAGGCATTACTAGGTGCATGCATAAGATGTCAGCATAATCGGGAAAGGCCTATAAAGGCCACAATGAGTCTTTCAGTTTGAGTAATGTATGCCGTGCAGAATATTGTAGCATATCCCTCTCTTTCACAAATGAGGTACCAGCAGAAACTGCCAAATGAGACATTTACAAACTTGGCTCCTTAAGACGAAGGCCGACAAAGAGAAGCAAACTGGAGCCATCTCCCTTTATCTTGAGCAAGAGTGCAGGACCGCTGCCATGTGATCTCTCGTTTGCGTACGTCCTCTCTGAAGGACTGCCAGGTCGTGCGGCAGACGCAAGCCATGATCAGGAAATCGCAGACGACATTCAGTTACAATGTCCTCTAGATTGTGAATTCAAAACTTCGAAGCACCTCCTCAATGGTGATATGATCGTGCGAAGAGATATCATTGATATTGAGTAGGTTTCTCTGGTGGAACACGCTGAAGAGCTGCGCCATTTTTGCCGTGCTCTTCGACGTTTTGCTGGCGTTGATGGCAGATGGCACCACTATTAATAAGTAGAGTATGGAATATGGGAGACGGAGGAGGAAGTAGGAATTTGCTCCCCTGATTCGCGATCTAAGATCTACATCAGTTTAATTTAATGAATTCATAAAGAAATCTGACAGTTTGCGGTACTGGCAAGCATCACAAAGAACTGCAACAAAAAAGGTCGCGCAATTTGCAGAAGCTTATCTGTTAGTCGTAATTAATTCCTCGCTTGCAACATTGACACAGCGCTAGTACTACTATACCAATATGTCTTGATTTAGACAATTAATTCAATCTATAGTCATAACACTTGCTGACATGAAACTGAATAAGGCATTGGACATTGTAGAAAAGGGGTAACTGTATAGGTAGTTAACTGTTAGGAGGTGGGTAGCAATAGTAGGGGTTGGGTGGGACGGGCAATGAGTAAGAGTATATACAAAACAAAGCAAAAAGTAGGACAAGACAGTAAAATAATTATTTCCTATATGTATTATTTAAGGTGTTTCCTTAACCAAAAAGATATAAGAACTACGATTTGGGGCTCTAATAAAACTGTATGCTAGGAAAAACTTTCTTACTGGTAAAAATAATAATCAACAATATTTACATATAACGAAACTAATCCCGACCGAAAGTTTTCGGAGATAAGCAATGTAAAAATATCAGGAATTCTATTTTTTTAATTTTTTTGCAGTTCATTGTATAAAAAAAGGAAAGTCGAAAACTGGGTTTCAGCCACTCTTTTTATTCTGTTATTTCAAATTAGAAATTAGGGACTTGTTGCTTCTGCATAAAAAAGATATTCGATCACCTACCACAATGTGGCTGTGGTCTGTTATTTCAGTAATGTGGACTCTAAAGTTAAAATATTGATCGTATGAATTAGCCTGTCAAAATCCTTAAAATCGAGGTAACGCTAATATTGAATTGAATATTCAATCTATTGAAATCGATTGAAAATTTAACAAATGGATTCCATGTTTGCGTGCGTCTGTTCAGTAATAGATCATCGATGACGTCAAACTGTGGTAAGAACAAAAAAGTGGCACGCGACGCGATAGCGACGTCCTCTGCGATCTATTACTGAACAGACGCACAAAAATATGGAATCTATTTGTTTTATTTGATAAAAAACTAAAAACTTTATAATGGTGACATCAATCGTGCCTCTGTCCTCTAATAGATCATAGGCGAGAACCAATCAAAATGGGAGAATAACTTGTCTTAATATATAAAATAACATAACGCGTTATGGTTGATCGGCAAATTTTAAAAACTCACGTTTCTTGAATTTTGTCTTAGAATAAAGCTACGAAAGCTGATGTTACACGAGGCAATTTTTCAGTCGTGCAACTCGCTTCGCAACGCCATTGCGAAACAAGTTGCAAAAGGAGTGTTACACGGATAATAGACCTTTTCACAGTTCCTGAAAGATAACCAAGCTTTGACTTGAAACCGAGGCGAAGGTTGAACTGGCACAGTTAGAGAAGTGGAAAAAATA
>JAOCNB020095933.1:0-11686 GCA_026546465.2 Palythoa caribaeorum | reverse complement strand
TTGAGGCTGAAATCGCCAAAAAATTAAGAACAATGAGCCTCAGCAAAATTTACTGGTTCTTATAAAAAAAGCGTGTAGCCAGCTACCCTTCAACCTTTTGTATCAAGTCTCTGGAAGTCTGTAAAAGGATTTCGGCAGCTTGCGAGCACAAGTATACTGACTTTCGTTTTATTGTGTGTGGATGCACTCGAGAACCAAACAATAAAAGAATCTTTATTGTTGTTTTATAAGATATGTTTTGCTTGATAGCAGAATCGAATTGGCGTCATCTACTGGATATGGACTATACATATATATATTTTATTTATCCAACTAACAATCACTATTCAGCAATGAAATTTCTAAATTTTGACTGTTTGGTATATTAATTTAACGTAAAGAAAGCGTAATATTCGGTATCTGTGTAAAGTGTCAATTTTTTTTATATATATCTCACTTTTTGTTAAAGTCATTTGTCGGCGTTTCTTGACATTTCCGTTGTAAGCCTTTCAAATCAGTCGGTCAAAGCACGCAGTCTCAAGGGACGTGCTAAGAAAATGTTCTGCGGTCGTGTTGATCACAAAAGTGAAACAATTCATTACATATTAAAAGATGGACAAAGAAAAGTCTCCTATAGAAATAATTTCGAAGCATATAAACCTATATAGATGGTCGCAATCTTTAACCTCAGCTGCGGTATCAAGAAAGTGTCAGTTTAAAAGTTTGTTTTTGTCTTTTGAAGTGGTTACATTCCCAATCAAACGTTTTTATAATGCAGGTGAAAAGGACGCGAGATTATTAAAGCTTGTTCAAAAGTTATGAATCAAACCGAAGTTAAAATCAGAAAAGTTTCGTATTGCGGCGAGCAGTTTTCAAAATCATTAACTCATGCAGAAGCAAGTTGTTCGAGCTAACAGAAAAGTAAAGTAATTTTCCTAATGGAAAAGATTGAGATATTTACAAAAGATAATTACTTGAGTATCATTGTTTACCCACACGCCACACCGTGGGCAGAACTCGGCTAAATAAAACGTCCCAATTATCGTCTTCATTGAGCTAAAAATTAAAGGCAAAGTTGCCGAAAGACGCTATCCGATTCACAACTCGATCGCAAATGTCTATTGACTCTCGCTGACTACAATTTAGTCTAAACTAGTACGCGATCATTTTGAGAAGTTAAATATACTTTGACAGCACGCGTCAAGAAAGTGTTTGCTGTTTCAAGATGTACAAAAAGGGTTATCTCTCACATGGAGAAAATCTTGACAGATTATTATGGATGCTGTGAAGTGAAAAACAATTAAATCAAGCTTTGTTTCTAATTTCACAAGTACGGCTCTTAAATCTCCAAGATTGAAGATAAGTCGAAATCCACGACGAAATTTTCCATTGGACTTTGGGTTTTAATTACTACACAAGTGATTGCAGTGAGAAATGACTTTTGGTCAGCAAATATCTTTACAATCTCGGGTTATATTATTCCTTGAGGGAAATGATAATTGGTTAGTTTTATTTCTAGTAATGAAATCCATAGCACATCGGTAAAAAACTTACACCTGCTTAATAAAGTCAAAAGCATCATTGGAAGAAAGCTCTAAAAGATTTGGAGCGTGCTTAAGTGCCAGCCAATCACAGTTAAGAAAAGCCCGATTATTTGAACAATTAACGCCCGAAACAATATTGAAATTCCGACACCTCGTATAAACTCACATCTCGCAAGTCAATTAACTCGATTGTTTATACCGAGCGCCAATCAATTTACATGTCTCTCCAAAGACGGCGCGTTGTCTTGTTCATTCAACTCAAGAAGAATAAACATTTCCAAAAGGTGATGTGTTTTGCACATGCAACGGTGTGCAGAGAGAAACCAACAGTGCGCAACTGAAAAATTTTGTTCTAGCAATATGAGTTGCAGAGTTGGCCAGGGAGAAAACTTATCGCCAAAAGCAGCCGCTTTTTCCATCGAAAATTTACTGGGGAACTCGTCGACTGTGCAGAATTCAGCTGAAGGGGATCACAAAATTTCAACAAATTCCGACTTACTCCGCGGTAGTTCATACAACACAAATGATGAAAGACGGACAGCTTCGAAGATAAAGGTTCCAAGGCCAATTCATTCCTTGAATGATACAAACTATTTAGTGCAAAACTTTACAGAAAGAACTCCTACTAACGCGATACAGGGCAAAGATTGTCATAATACGAAGACGACGCCCAGTATCCCAAGCTCTTTACAGCAATTTGCTGTCTGTTGTGACTTAGTTCGGGGTGTCAATGACATGGATGAGAGACCAAGTTTGAAAATGCAATCTGCAGTTAGCAACACGCGACAAGAAATTCGAGTAGCTCTTCAACATAGCGATCTTTGGTGGAAGTTTTACGCTTGTGGCACAGAAATGGTTATCACAAGGACAGGCAGGTAATTAAAGGGTAGTAATATTTTAGTTTAAATAGATATCAATCACTTTGGTCTACTCAATATGCTGAGAAAAATATCAATTTAGTTTGTTACTGCTGCTAGGCGCAAACACATGCTATTATCAACACCTTACCTTTTATTTTTTGTCAAAGAACGAATGTTTTATAGTTTTCATTTTTACCATATTCATCAAGTTTAAAAAAAAAAAAATCAAATAGTTAGAAAGATCTGCAAATATCAGTTTTACACAATGAGGTGCAAGAGTCTATTCAATGGTATCAAATAACTTAAAGTCGCTTAAATTATACAGAATATAAAAAAAAACTATCAACTTAGGAAAAGAATAAAGCCCACATTTTAGCACATTGCAACTTGCATTTCAACAAACACATTTCCTTTCTAGAAAAACGCAAACCTATTATTACGGTGAAAACTATTTTCATTAATTTTTTTCTTTTTTTAAAACGTTTCGTCGCTTTTGTGCTAAATTAGTATTGTATATCTCTCATAGCAAATTCGTTTGAATCACTTCCAAGATCTCTTTAATAAAGCATTCCGTTTGCGGTGTGATGATATTTCTTCAAAACCGGAAACCACCGCTTTTTCAAAACTACTTTCGCATTCTTGCGAAATGAAGACAAAAGCTTTTACGATGGTCTTAGACAAAGAATAGTTCCCGTAATCTATTCAATGTCAAAAAGAACTCCAGAAAGCGAAGTATCAAATGTTCATGGTTTGGTTTCTAAACCTGTTAAAAAAAGTAACCGCAAAGCGTGGTTTGTGGTGAGGACAAAGACAGTGATGAAAAAACACGATATATATTATACGATAGCGCCCTGTGTAATTGTCACTGCTCTTAAATGACGTCAGTCTTCCAACCGCTAATACTTACCAACGCTATGGGCAAAAAAGTCAAAACAGAAATTTTTCGTGGTTTTTTGATTAACTAGGTTGGTGTTGACATGCTCAGAGAACGAAACTCGTATATATGTCTTCTCAAAATTTATTTTGTTACTATTTATGATGCTTGTTCCTTTAAATATTATTATTTCCCTATCACACAAACCGCGTCTCACTCTTAAGTGACAGCTCATTGTCCTTTTCTTATGATGCCCCTATCATATACCGCATGGACAATTTAGGCTACACGAAAAGAGACTACTGAATGTTTAATTTCGGTTAGCACAAAATAAAATAGAAGCAAGGCTGCGATTGTCTAATTTCTCCTTCACCATGTTGACGTGTAACTATTACAGCAAATGTCATTAGATCGACTTCAGGAGCAGACAAACTTTCGTACCTGCGCCATTACAATTACTAAGTGGGTTTTTGCTATTTAATCTAAGCAGGCTTTAGCGCGATGCTTTGTGTTGCTCAATTTTACGCACTTGTTGGAGAGCTTTTTTTTTGTTACAAGAGGAAATTATGATTGCAAGTGAATTGTAAAGAAATAATCTAGTCTTTAAATTTGACGTAATGATCTGTAACGTAAACTGTAAAAAAGTGTCGATCGGTTGCAAACAAAGGAACGTTTCTATAATTATTTTTTTGTCAGACCAAAGTGTCCTCAACTTCATTACCAATTTCAAATCAGTGCCTTGTCCGTATCAATGATATGTATTAATGAAAATTTTAGAAACGTTTACCTTTCTTTTACATTCTACATATTTCCATACTTGAAGGTAAACAAAACGTTGAGAATATAATCAATTTTTTTGAATCAAAATGCCATCATGCACACGAGGGGCGTTTTCCTGTGATATCACTGTAGTTTATTGTTATATATTTGAAAATAGTGTCTTCTTAATTTTGAGAATTCTAATTATTGAACGTCAATGAGGATTTCGTAAGATTGGCTTCTAATTACACTGAGTTGCAACTGCAGTGACCTCTAAAGACGGTACCGTCTTAAGTCGCGTTCAAATCGGAGCATAGAATCGAACAAAATTGCAATATTAGATTAACATCAACGTAAAATCTCTAAAATACAGAAATTCTAGCTTATCACGTAATGATTTGGCACATGGGCCAATTTAAGTAAACAACCTATTTATAGGGCTGAGTGGAGAGATTGTGTTGTCCACGTGCCCCTCACTAGATGGGTGTGGCGCATTGTGTTCTCTTGTCGAGATAATGAGCCATGTTTTGCTTGCACTAATGAAACACGTATAGCAAAGGATCGAATGAGAAAGGGTTGCCATTCGCGACAATTTCTTCCTAAGAAACGAGTCACGGAACTCGTGGGACATTAATTACCTAAAACGCAAATTCATTAACTGAAAAGCCATGCAAAGAATCTCCACGCTGTATATTTGTGAACTGAGCTGCATCCACATATCAAAATGAACAAAAACGCGTTATTATCAAAAGGCTTAGAAGGAAAAACTAAAGGAAGGCATTGATAAAGGTATCTATGTTAACATCATGAATTATTTAAGCCACGTTTTACTTGAATTGGGTCTAATTTTTGTAGTTAGATAGTTGACTTTTGTTCTCTAGTAATCTTTACCGAACATCCTAAAGCTGAATTTACAACGTCTACTCAGACTTCAAACAGCTATTACTCAGAAATCCATCTGCCTTAGCTCCAATAGGTAAGAGAGTGTGTTTTTTGCGTTGTAGGCGAATGTTTCCCACACTCTGCGTATCTGCAGTTGGAATGGAAGCTCACCGCCACTACACAGTTCACATGGACATTGTCCCAGTAGACGGATATAACTACACATTTCTCAATAGCTTATGGCAAGTGAGCGGAGTGGCGAGCGAAATGCACCATCTACCATTTTATCAAACGTTTAGAGCTGATAACATGGCGCACACCGGTGCATATTGGATGAAAAACGGTATTGACTTCAAGAAAGCGCGACTTACTAACAGAAGATCCGGGCCTTTTCAGGATGGCGAGGTAAGTTACAAACAACTTCTTACTAGTCTTCTTAAAAACAAAGCTAAAATCTAAGATTTTCGAAAAAATGTTCTAGTTTGTTTTCAGCTAGAGCATAATGTTGAATTTCTTTAGTCTTTCATCTTTTCTGGTCGTTTCTTCTTGTGTCTTTTTTGCGCATGCGCAGAATTTTCAATGGGTTAACTTCAATGAAACATTTCTTGATAATCATATTGTATTGAGTGCTCTTCGATTCCAGCATGTAAAAATATCAGCACTTATTTTTGATATATTAAAATGCTACACAAGCCTGCTTATTCGTAAGCCGTTCGTAAATGCTTTGGCAAGTTGCTAATATTTCTCAGAAAATTCGGTGTTAGTAAACATTAATTATTCATGAATAGCGCTCTTTGTCCATTGAAAATCAAAGTTTTTTTTTCTCGTACTCGTTTCGCTTTTCATTTTGTTCTTCCTTGAGAAAACCCATATTACAAAGCAGTAGTAAACCTTATTTGATGACTTTAAACATTTGAGACAAAGCGTTTGTTTAGTTACTGACTTGTGCTGAAGTGCTTCTGATCCGTTTACCAAATTGTAACCACCTGTAAAGTTGTCTAACAGTAACCGTTTGTTCTTGTACAAATATTTTACATGACGAATTAGAAATTTTGCCCAGGTTAGCACGCACCGATCGTCTTGATATGCTTAATCAAAATGTCAGTCTCTTTCAGTACAAAAGCTCCTTCTTAGGGAAGATTTGCAATGTGATCTTGAACAGAACGTAGCTTTGTCCTTTGTAGACTCGACTGACAGGGTGTTTCGGGCGAGCAACTTTGTAAGTCTTGGTCGCTGTAAATTGTTGTAATAAGACGTTTCTTTTTTAATAAATATTACACCGTCCAAAGGATCTTGACTAAATCCATACATGACTGCTTGTAGATAAAAAGAAATCTGTTTTCGCTTGCAAAAAGTAAAAAGAAAATTTCGACTTTATATTGTACACATGCAATATCTACATATTTCTTTTTTTATGAAGTGGTTCGGGCAAACACAAACTTTCTTCAACCAGTTTTGAATAGAATTACTATTGAAAAGTTTTAAAATTGTTTTTTGTCTTCGTTTTCGGTTTAAATCCAACAATTTTAAGTCGCGATAAAGGAAAAGTATTATATGATCTTAAAGAACAAGTGTAAGCATTATGCACAATTCGTGTGTTTGTCAAACTTTTCTGAGACTGCAAGTGTTCTTCGTCACTTATTTTCTTAGCTAAGAAATGATATAGTTGGCGTAATAGCTCTGTTGTTCTCGGTTAGCAACTGTTTCAATACTTCTCGTCGTTTCTAGTATATTGCCAGGCGAGACAACTTTCCGGCTTTTCACAAAACTGAAGTAAGTACAATAACTTTTAACCTAAATGTGTCGATGACCAAGGTTTTGTTTTGCAATACAATCAGGCAAGGTGTTAAACGCCGCTCCTTTTAAAACTTGGAAATTATGAACATAAAACAATACCATGGCAAAAGAAAGTCCTAGAATACCATTTTTATAGAGAAATGGCACTTGAAAACGACACGTTCTTTACTCGTACAAATAATGATAATATTAATGTAATATCTCTTCCAACAGGGTAAATAATGCACATTAGTGCCAAATTGTCTGCGATTCGAGTAACTGTATATATTTATTGCCTTTTGATTGTGATCAATTCGTCATTTAGAATATATTATTTATCTTGATTTCAAAAATCGTAAATCTTAATTAAAGTATAACATATAATAAACAAGTCTTGTTTAAAACGTTTAAAAACAAAAATTAAAATAAGCGATTTTGACTCTATAAGTCATCTTCAGATAAAAACACAGAAGTGTGCTAACGTTTATATGCATGTTTTAAGTATCCCCATTAGGAAAAGTTATACGACGAAGCATTTCAGTTGTTTCTTTAAGGACGACCTTTGTCTTTGGATAAAACGTTCCCCAAACGATCTTACGCTAGAACGTATTTTGCACTTTGAAAACAATTGTGTACAGCGATTCGCACATTCAAATTCCTCTTAGTTTCTCCGATGTATTCATCGTCACTCAAGCATGAACTATGATAATCGCCTGGGACCGGTGATTATTTTTTTAATTAAAGTGATTTTGCAGTTAAATGTTGGAGATACCCACATTGCAAGACAAATAGACCATGGTTCTACAAAGTATTGAGCTCGCTGGCTGCCCAGAAGATTTGTTTGCAAGTGTCAAATTATAAGCAGGTGTTATCGATCTATTTCAAGGGAAAAATTATTGAATTATCATTTGAGTAAAGAAACACATTTTGAAAAACTTTGCTTCACTTTGAAGCCTTTGAAAGAATTGTGAGAGCATTCAAAAATCAACAAAAGCTATTCTTTGGTTTCAATCTTCTCATTCTAAACTTTTTTTATAGAAAAAAGCAGAGCTTTCGTGTTCTGAAAGCATTTCTTGTTTTATTTCCATTACAATAATCATTGAAATGAATCGGGGAAAAGCAGTTGATTTGATTTTTTGTACGTTTGTTTTCTTTCACTGGAAAAATAGTGCAATGACCTTAAATTTGCAAATTCAGCCCAGCATAATTAGTTGAGATCAACAGCATTTCCTTCATTTGAGAATTTGAATATTTAGAAACTTTCTTAGAAAAACTTGACCCGGGATGGCCTTAGATTAAACTGGTGTGTTCAGAATAGGGTGAAATTTTTCCTACCAATGTAATGATCACACTCTCTGCGTTTCTTAAATACTTGCAAAATATTATTAATATCATGTCCGTGCAATAATGCGATCGCAATTTTAAACAATGCATGTTTTATACACGTGTGCATGTTGCAAAGTTGTATAAGTATATGCATGTATTTATTATTACGTTATATTTCCATTGAATTGCATAATTTTAAAGAAAGTAACATATTTGTTTCTAAAGCTTCATCTTAGCCCAAACCGAAAATACCAGCCTCGTGTTCATGTGGTTGAGGAATCCCAAGATGGCGCCAAACTCTCCTGTGCTACCTATGTGTTCCCTGAGACAGTATTTATAGCAGTTACCACGTACCAGAACGAAGAGGTATTGTCATAGCAACAGCGGGAAGGAAGGAAATTGGTGGTGGTAGAGGTGGGGTTCGGGTGGGAAGGTACCGGGGTTGGGTTTCGGATTTAACAAAGTATGTTCAGCTCTTAGAAAGAAGGGCCTCGATATATTCCAGTATGTCGCGACATTATTGGTACATTATATAACATTTTAAAGAGAGGAGAGGAGACAGAGCAATAATAATAGAGGAAAAAGAATATGCAATTATTCTATCGTTTTCGCTCAAAGTTTCACATCCGGTCTGTCCTTGGCAATTTAGCCTCTGGCTGCCTTCGTAATTCATTTTCTGACTGCTAGAAAGGGTTATTAACAGGCCAGTTATATATTATGATTAAAGGCCTGTCAAAAAATACAGCTGGGCAAATAAAGTGCTGGTACCATGGTTGTAAAGTATGTGGGATATCTTCAGAGTATATTCATGAGCTATCAGTTCTTACGTGGTCACTGAATAACACAATATTTATTCTTTTAATATGTTTAGTTTAATTTCATTTAATTAGCTATGAACTGAAATTTTCATTTGGTCAAAAAACAAGAAATCTGTAAAGACAAAATGAAGTATCACTGAAAAAAAAATAAAGCAATGCATATTTTTCCTGACAGATGCTGAACAGCGGAGGTAAGTAATGACGTTATAATATGATTCTCGCGTTACAATATCCGTTGCAGTTATTGTTGTGTTCAACTTTGGGTGGCATAGATGGACCCACTACTAGAATTGACCTGCTCCTAACAGATGTGGCTTCGTAGCTCAGTTGGTTAGAGCACTGTACCAGTATCGCCGAGGTCACGGGTTCGATTCCCGTTGAAGCCTGAGTTTTTTTTTTCAGGCTTCTCTTTCGCAATTACTTAAATTGCGTTCATAACCGCGAAGGTCGTATCATAACGTCATTGAACAGTACTTTATTTTATGTCTTGCAGCCATGCTACAGCCATGCTACATGATAGCAGGGTTGCCACGGGCAGTGAAAAGTCAGGGGAAAACGAAATATTTTTGAAGGGGAAAGTCTGTCAATTTTGCAGGAAAGTCTGCAAATTTGTCAGGAAAATTTGGAATTCTGCACAAAGTTAGGAAAAAGTTGGGGAAATTTTTATCATTTTGGAATTAAGTCCGGTTATGCAGAATTCCGAGAACGCAATAAAAGTGCTAACACTATCCCATAGTCAGACGTAATCAGTGGAACGGAGTTTTCCTGAAAACAACAGGATTTCCGTGGGACCTTAAAAAGCCTTAAAAAGTTATAATTTTGATTTAATATTTTTAAGGCCTTGAAAAGGTTTTGAATTTGAACAAATTCATAGTTGAGGTCTTAAAAAGTCTCAAATATATCTGTTCAAAAATACTTTTGTTTCAGTTTCGAGGAAACTATTAAAATAATTTTGAAGAGAGCGCCAACTTCTTCAAGTTTCCACTTCACAAATAAACTATCAATTAAAAAATATATTATCTTGGTCAGAGGTAGCACTTGAGACCACATGTTGATAAAAGGACATTCTCTTATTTATGTTTTTTGTGTTTTGATGGTCTTAAATTATGGGAGTTTTGGTATTAAAAAGTCTTTAAAAAGGTCTTAGATTCATTGAGCCCTGAGTTGCAGGAAGTTTGAACAAGTAACATGCTTCCATGCACCTATATACCAGCAAAAGTTACTAATAATATTATATTACCTTCAGTTTTTCTCACGTTCTTTAACAACACGTACTCAGCAAAATCGAAAATATTGTCGAATGTTTTGATATAGATTTTTACAGTTTTCTAGTAATGCAAATTCGGATATATCTTATGTAATTCAAGGGCCGCACGGTTCATGGAAAACTGGAAAGTCGTGGAGTTTTAGAATTTCATTTTCCAGGCCTGGCAAGTCATGGAATTTCGATTGGGGTCATGGAAAATTATTACAAGTTAGGATTTTACAAAAATAACATAAAAATAATAAAAAAAACCTGTTCATTTCCACAAATATCTCGATTTAACAGCTGTTTTCTTCCTTCTTTCGAACCCTGTAATTGTGTATTACTTTCTCCCACAGACAACTGGAGCACAACTCCCTGACTGGGGCTTTAAACAGTTCGAAGTTGTTACAGACCGACTGGTGAATCAACAGGATACAATTTGGAATGTGGAAGAACATCAGCAGAACATTTCTTATCGTGAGTAGTAGAACAAATTTCTCTCTTATCCGATATTAAGTTCCTTAGCTTTAATCCGATTTCCGCATACTTGACTGATTACAGCATAAACGAGATGACATAGTAAGTGTTTATGGACATCATTATTAAAATTATGGCACGGAATATCCTTAGAAGTTAGAAAAACTAAAACTGTGCATAGTTTTAGATTTTCTTTCAAATTCTCTTTTTAGAGTGTGAAGAATTACGGATTTAAATCGTTTTCTGATTTTAATTGTGTTTTTATGTTTTATAATTTAGCTAACCATTATTCAACTGAGAACTTACATGAAAACCATCCTTGGGTGATGGCGACTACTCATTAAAGTGGTTATTGTTATTGTTATTGTTATTGTTGTTTTAATTGTTATTAATTTTATTATTGTTGTTGTTGATGTTAATGTTAATGCTTTCGTTGTTATTGATGTTATTGTTGTTACAGTTGTGTTGATGTTATTGTTAATGTTGGTGTAATTATTATTATTATTCTTATTATAAATGTTATTGTTATTGTCGATGTTAGTGTTAATGTGATTGCTGATGTTATTATTATTGTTGTTATCATTGCTATTGCAAGTGTTAATATCTTATATTTTATTTCAGCTGATGGTACGACAAAGATGAAGACCGAAGCAAATAAACCAAAGGAACCCCCGTCAGAAGTACCAGTAAAACCGATGCCTTTTTTTAGCAAGTTCTGGGAATTGCAGGTAGCTTTTATGTTATTCCTTTTTTGTAATAAATTTGTAACATGAATATGGACATGACGAACCAGTGAGATTTAACCAAAATCGAAATGTCTATATTTGATAAAATCTTTTAGGATAGAACAAAAAGAAGTGTTGTTGGCCATTTTATGAAGAACACTATTTGGTGATATATCAGTGGAACAGGGGCCGGTTGTTCAAACATCGATTACCAAATCCTGGATCAGTGAAAAATTGAACAGCAGAATTTTTAGTGCCTACTTGTGAAAGTTAATTTTTTTCTTGACAGAGTTACTATGTATTAATAAACTTTTTGTCAGGTGAAGTTTGAGTTTAAACTATCGGCCATAATGCACTGAAACAAAATAGCGGGTTAAATTTTAACCCAGGATTAGAGCTAATCGGCTTTTGAACAACCGG
>JAOCNB020095897.1:0-11686 GCA_026546465.2 Palythoa caribaeorum | reverse complement strand
ATTATTATTATTATTATTAAAAGGAAGAAATCAAAATTTGGTTTAAAGCCGGCGATCCAAAAGACGTACGTGACAATGTTTGAATCAAGCAGAGTTAAAACAGAAATTATGCATATATTATTTTAACCACAATACATGACCGATAACAAGCATTATGAACTGATAAAATTTGTTCACCTTTTAGCCCCTTGTTCATTATTTCTTTCGCTAGATCTATTGATGTAGATGTCAAGTTTGCGACGATTACGTTCCTGTTACTTGATGTTGCGTTTGCGAGTTCTCTTGAGTCCGCTTCGCCATGGAGGGCAACTGCTATAACAGTTATTCCATTGTCATCGAGGCGTCTTGCAGCTTTTTTGATATCATCACTCCTGCTATCAGATTTCTTGTCCGTTATAACTACTAGGATCTTTTTAACGTCAGCGTAAGAATCTTCTTTAAATACTTGTTTAGCTTTTTCTAACGCCTTTGCGAGATCAGAACCGCCAGTGCTTCTTGGTATAGCTTCTATATAACTTTTCAGTCTCTCTTCAGATAGAGTATTCTCGCTAAGTCTTAACTTAACATCAGGCCGTCTACCAAAGGTGATAACTGTGTATCGTACTCGACCTAGTCCATACTTGTTGACCATTTCTTTCATTATTTCCGCCATCTTTCTGTAATTACTGTTTGCAGATTGGGCCGTGGCACTGATAGCAAAGCCAAGATCAACCAAAGGTACTCTTGGGAGATCTGTTATAGAATGAATACGACGTCAAAACACGTTTAGTTTTAAAAGGAAACATTTATAAAACAACACTGTTGTTGTTGATAATGACGATGACAATGATAAAAGTTGTTATAAATACATTTTATACTGCAAATAACAATAGAGAAATAAAAAGAAGCACAGAAATGATTTTTTTTGTAGCTAAATCTGACAACACGAAAAAATTGGCAAGTTAAGTGATAAACAAAAGTGTATACTCAAAGGAGCATGTTGATGAAAATTTTAGAAATATAACGTGTCCTTTAGTTACAAAATAGATTTATGAGCTCGAGTTACTAGACTTCTCCTTTTACTCTAAAACGTAATAATTCCAATGCCTATTTGAAAGCAGAATATTTTCTAAAATCATATTTCGGCTCAAAAAATTTTAGGTAAAGTCTTTTTTGTAATAACAATTTTTTGGAACATACTTTAATTTTTTGTCACAAGAAGCTCGATCAATAAAATTATTCAAAGTACTATTTAATCCAACTTGACCAAATCTCAAAATATCCCCTCCATGCTATCTATATATGCCACTTCCAAATTTTGTGTTGACATTCTTAAAAAAATTTTTACAAGTTTGCAGTGTTTCAAAGGAGTGTATGTTTACTTCTCCTACAGCAACTTTGCTTAAAAATCCGAAACAGAGCGTGCCCTTAGTTGCGATTTGTTTTATTAGATTTATACTTTATTCTCACCTTTGATAGCTTTCTTCATAATCTCTTGCCCAAGGGTTATTGGATCATGATCTTGTGGTACACTAATCATATATCCTTTGTTTGGAGTTAGTGACTGTAGTTCTCTTGGGTCAGGGCTACTTCCAATTGCAACAGGAATGACCAACACTTTTCTCTTCTCAAGAGATTGTACAATATTCTTTAGATCCTGCGCAGAATTGATCGAATTCTTATCTACGATAACAACAAGTACTCTTCTAACATTTATTGGCTTCGTTGCATTCGTAAACAGTTTTTCAGACTCTTGTAAGCCTTTTCTCAAGTCAGGTTGTCCTCTTGAGTTAGGTAATGAATCAAGGGCGCTTTTCAAGGCTGTACGGCTGGGAACTGGATCATTAAAACGTCTGCTTAACACAGGCATTGTTCCAAATATTACAAAACCATATTTCACCTTAAGTATGCCATACTTGTCAATGATAAATTTAATAGCGTCTTTCACTTTCTGATAAGTATTGTCGTTATCCATGCCAGTTATGCTGATTGCAAATCCAAGTTCAACATCCGGTACATCTGGTGTTTCTGGGAAAACAACGCATGTAAGAATAATTGGTTCAGAGTGATGATTAATGTGTGGATATAAAGCAATAAGCGACTAAACGACAACGCCAAACTATTGTCACTTAGCACATTTGTTTAAAGTACGATCTTTGCAGTCCTTAACTCGTGATATGTACGGCTAGTAAGGAAGGTCCGTGCTTGTGTCAAGAGAAAATGAGCTAATCAAAGAAATACTAGTGTCAAAACTATCAATGTGGAATTGAGAAGTTGATTGTTTTTGTAAGCTGGCATTCTCATTACATGTTTCTATGCGTTATTTAGAAATGTTACCAACTTCTGCGAAGAACATCTTTTGGTACAATTATAATAAGTAACTCAATTTTAAAAAATAGTTCAAAATGTTAGTCAAAATCAAGGATCGTCAATGAAAAAACATCCTCGCTCAAATCAGACTGAAATAGGTAATTACTATAACAAAATTATTTAAAATACAACTCACCTTCCCTTACTTTGTCCATTATTGCTTTAGCCAACCTTTTAGGAGTAACCAATTCATTTGCTTTGATGACATCATCAACACTAGAAGCGACCTTTTGGAGCTCAGTTGGGTTGCTTTCATTTCCTAATGAAACTGATATTATTCTAACGTTTTCTGTCTTCAGCAGCGCAGACCCGTCTTCGACATCCTTCGAGTTACTGGTTGATGATTTGTCCATCATTACAACCAGCACGTTCTTCACATTTTGACGAGTTGTTGCATCGAAGAGTTTTTTGGCTTCTTCAAGGGCTTTGTCAAGGGAAGCTTGACCCTGAGTCAGTGGGACGTTGTTCAAATGACGTGTTAGATCATTGTCGCTCGGAAAAGACTCGGAGAAATTCAGGTATACAGAAGGGGTGGTTCCAAATGTTATAACACTATAACGAATCTTTCCTTGTCCAAACTTATCGATAATGTTTCTAATGGTGTCTTTCATCTTCTTAAAGTTGGAATACGCCGCTGCAGCACGAGCACTAATGGCGAAACCAAGGTTAATTTCCGGAAGATCGGGATCATCTGAAAAACATTTAATCAAATATAATTCCAAGAATAAAGAACGCATTATAAGCACGCATAGAAATTACATTATCAATCAATCAATCAAATCTTTATCTAAACACGGTAAAATTCACTCGGCTAAACAGACTTAACAAAGTACTCTATACACTACAACTATACACTATACTAATTACAAAGCTGGTTTCCAAGAATGCCGTGCTATATATGAAACCGTCAAGCCAAGAGACTCTGCTTTTCTTGCCTGAAGTGGAAGACTATTCCATGGAGTAGCCCCACTATAACTAAAACTATTTTTAGAAAATAATCCTGAAATAACGCGCGTTCTGATTGGCTACAAATCTATTTTATATTTAAACTGAACATAAATCACGGAACGACGTTACATAATTCAAGATTTGTAAATCCACTTTTTTTCCTTTATAGTTATTTTCTAAAAGGAATAAAACAGCATCGCGCGTATTTCTAGACAATAATATAAAACGCTATGACGTAAAAGGGCGCTCGAAAACCAGAGAGAAAACTCGGTTTCGCCTCGTTTTCTCTCAACTCTTTTCTGTCTTGTTAGAAGGTTACAAAAACATTTCTATCTGAGGCAGAAATTAACATTAATACAGTAAAAAGTGAAAAATAAAAGGCAAATCTATACTTGAAAAACCTAGTTATTGCTCTTAAAATCGAAACAACATTTTGACTAGCCAATGTAACATATCATATTTACCTCTGTACTCAAATATTGTTTCCTAATTCTGTGTTAATTTTAAGTTAAAAGACATCAAATTTGTTAAATTGGTTACAAAAAAAGGTTTGAGCAAAACTAAATTTTTGTATCGTTTTTTGTTGTTTAGAGAAATTAACCGATCAGATCTTGGTATCTTCGGGTTAAAGTTTTCAGTAACAAAATATCTTATAAAAAAACATTTAAAACGGAAGAAATTACACGAAAGTAAAACAATAACATATACTTTTTCTCACATTTAACAGCCTTGTCCATAACTTGTTTTGCTAAATTCTTCGGATCCGCTGTTATGTTAGCAGAGATTACATTGCGCTTATCCGGGGTGGTCGTTTCTAGCTGTCGTGGATCAGCATCGCTTCCAAATGGTACAGCGATAACGCTTACTTTTCTTTGTTCTAACATCTTAGCAGCATTTTTAATCGCCTCGGATGAATCGTCAGATTTCTTGTCTGTTATTACCACAAGGATTTTCTTTGCGTTGGGTCGTGATTCTTGTTTAAATAACAACTTAGCTTCTTCTAAAGTTTTAGCCAAAGCAGGATCACCGCGGGTCCTTGGTATTATCTGAACAAAATTTTTTAAGGTACCTTTGGAGGCGAAATCATCTGTAAACCTTACTTTTATCGTCGGAGTTTTGCCGAAGACGATGACCGCATACCGTGTTCTTACAATACCGTACTGATCAATAACTGAGCTGATAGTATCCCGTATCACCTTGTAATTTCTATCAGCTTGTGCCGTTGAAGCACTGATGGCAAATGCGATGTCCATCTCCGGTATGGCTGGTAAGTCTGAAATAATAATTTTGTTAACCATGAGAATTTGTTTTTTTGGTTTGATTTGAAATTTGGAAATAAGTAGGAACACGATGCTGAAAAGTAAATGACGTGTACAATCTTTGTTTTAATATTATTAATTTGTGTTTGTAAGTTTAAGCTTTCAAAAAGTGATTTATTTAAGGTAGACGATCGTTCAATGTCATGAGTTAAAGCCATAACGATGAAAAACCCAAATAAACTAAAAGATACGTCATTTCAAGGTTGAATAAATTATTAAATAGCCGGACATAAAGCATATAAAGTAATCACATTACTCGTATTTTTTGACAACATTTGCTACGTGATGCATGAACAGCCACTTCTAAGGAGTATGCTCTATTTATAAGTTATCCTTCTATCAATAAAGTTAATTATACTAATAGTTTTTGGTGACAAGCTCACATGCAACAGGTTTTGCAAGCTAAACTGTAATACAATACACTACAATATAATACAACCCAACGCAACACAAAACAATACAATACAATACAATACAATACAATAGACCGTTGTTATAAATGGCAGCGATTTTAATATTCTTTTGTCTACAGTCAAATTGTCCTACGAGCCTCGTTCTTGAGATATAATTTCAAAATAATATGTCACCCAAAACGAGGTTTATTGGGCTAATTTGAATGTAGATAAAAGAATATCAAAATCGCCACCATTTATGACAACAGTCTATACAATCAAACACAACGCAACTATAATGCTATGCAAATTAAAACAACATAATATAATACAGTACCAGACAATGAGATGTGACGCGCACGATGTAATAATGCAATCTAACACACACAATATAAACAGAAGCTTTAAAAAAACACACCTTTAAGACTTCGGTCCAATATTTTTTCCGCTAATTTTGAAGGGGTCTCTTCTTTTGTGGTTTGGACAAGATTACCATCGTTAGTGGTAGTTGTTAAAAGTTCCTTTAAATTTACACCATTCCCAATAGCGACTGGCACAACATTTATTTCATTTTTTTCCAAAACCTTTGCAGCTTTTTTTACATCATCCTGCCTGCTAACGGAACCCTTATCCATGATTACCACCAGAACTTTCCGAGCATTGGGTCGTCTGGATGCCATTTTGAATAGTCTCTGTGCTTCTCCCAAAGCTTTGCTAAGGTCACCCGCACTACGTTGTTGAGGAATTAAATCCAGTAGCTGTTTTAGAGACTCTCGATTGGTTAATGGATCTCCCAAACGTACCGCACTTTTAGGTGTTATGCCGAACACAACAACCGCGTATCTGACTTTGTCCAAACCGTATTTGTCAACGATAGTCTTAATGGCCTCCTTTACTTGAGCAAAAATTTCGTCAGCGTCGGTTGAGGTGGTACTAATTGCAAACATAAGGTCCAGTTCTGGTATGGTTGCTGTTTCTGGTAAGAAAAACAAATACTTCACGTGCATATGTAAATAAAAGATATTATGCTGACATGGGGATGTAGCAATTTTATCTTTTAGTGTTGAAAAACCTTCTCACAAATGATGGTATTTCACCAGGACAAGATAAAATTCGTATCACCAAGGAACCATGTAGGGTTCTCATAAATATATAATTAACAAATAGATGCCATGTTAGCCTGCGTCTTTTCAGTAATAGATCATAGATGACGTCAAACTATGGTAAGAATAAAAAAGTGGCAAACGAGGGGATAGCCGAGTGTGTCACTGATGTTCTTACCACAGTTTGACGTCCTCTGTGATCTATTACTGAACAGACGCACAAACACATGGAATCTATTTGCTTTTTATAATAAAAGATTTAAAACTTTGTAGTGGTGACGTCAATCGCGCGTCTGACCTCTAATAGATCATAGACGAGAACCAATCAAAATGGGAGAATAACTTAGATTATTGTATAATGTAGAATAGAACACGTTAAACAAATTCAAGGTGAACAGAGAACGCTACTATAACATAATGGGTAACAAAAGATTTTGCATGTAACTAAGGTCAGTGGCTGAGGTCAGTAAACTGAAAGAGAAATCACTTTCATTATAGAAAATTACTTTCGAAAGTGACATTTCTAAACTGGAGTTTCAAATCAAGAGCGCTGCAGAGAGAAGTCGTGAACTCACTGCAC
This sequence comes from Palythoa caribaeorum, assembly GCA_026546465.2. Classification (NCBI taxonomy): domain Eukaryota; kingdom Metazoa; phylum Cnidaria; class Anthozoa; order Zoantharia; family Sphenopidae; genus Palythoa; species Palythoa caribaeorum. Next base: position 4,995 of record JAOCNB020095897.1, on the reverse strand, counting down.
GAAACAAGACTTTAGTGCAAGACAAGAAGGTCATCAAGCAAAAAATTGAACAGAAGTAAGTGGAAAATGTTTCAGATTATTGGCTGTTTTTATACTACAGACGGATAATCCGTCCAGACGAATTATCCGTCTGCTATTCTACGTCTCCAATATAAATACGGGACGAACTACGACAAGTTGAAGTATTGAAAGTGCGTCTGATAGTTCGTCCCGTATTTATACTAGACGCATAAACTCACAAAACGCCATCTTGCCTTAAATTTCTGAGTAAAACCGTTGGATATATGTACGGCTGTCTTGTGCCCGTATTTATATACACACAGACGGATTATCCATCTAAGATTATACGTCTTCACAGACGCACAACGGAGATAATTCTTCAGGACGGATAATTCGTCTTCGTGCCCGTAATTTATACTAAGACGAATCATCAGACACACTAAATAAGCTTGCCCAACTTCGCCCAGACGGATAATCCGTCTCCAGTATAAAAACAGCCATTGAAGAAAATCAAATAAAGTTGTCAGTCATGAAGTTTTATCATTCCAAATCAACAATAAAAAACAAATATTTAACTGGTTAACTGGAATCTAACGTAAGTCAGCATTGATCAACTTATTTTGACAAAACCAAAAAAGCTAAAACAAACTTCATAGTTTCTGGTAACAACAATAACAACAAAAATTTTATTATGCAATGCACGGAAAAGACTATTTACAAAAGTGTGTTACTTGAGAAGGGTTGAAGTGGCGGACCATTCGATTTTTGAGAGGGCAGGGGGTTTGGAAGTTTTGGTCAGTGCAAGATTTTTTTAATTTCTGTAAGCGGCGGTAGGATATTTCTTTCATAAAAATACAGAGGCATTATAAGGCCACTTTACTCTGCAGGAATATTTGTTCGCTCTGTGGGTCTTGCAAGAAATTTATTTTAAAAATCTTCCACCCTTCCCCTCCCCTTCAGAAATCTAATGGTTAGCCCCTGAGCTGCCTAGAATAACTATATACAGATAATCTAGCTATAGGCAGCATAAATAGAGTATTATTATTTATTTTGTTTACTTTGATAACTTAACCCTAATTTTACAGCCTTTCCTCTTTATCAAAAGGGCAAAACAGAGAATTGCTGATGAGAAGTCTATTGCACGTGCCAACCAGGAGGTTATAAAAGTGTTAGATCAAATAAAGGTAACACACATTTAAGCACACACGTTTTATTAAATTTCAGTAAATCTTGAACACTTAGATACTTAGAAATTACAGCCAAATTCTATTGCATTCTCTTTTGTTTAAATTATAAAAGATCTAGAAAATGATCAATGACATAAGGTCATACGGTATATTATGAGCTGATAACCGTGATTGAGTGGACCAGTCAGAACGCTAGAAACGCAATAACCGCGACTGAATGAACCAATCAGAACACTAGAAACACAATAACCGTGATTGAATGAACCAGTCAGAACGCTAAAAACGTAATAATCGAGATTGACTGAACCAATCAGAACGCTAGAAACGCAATAACCGTGATTGAGTGAACCAAATAGAACGCTAGAAACGCAATAACCTTGATTGAGTGAACCAATCAGAACGCTAGAAACGCAATAACCTTGATTGAGTGAACCAATGAGAATGCTAGAAACGCAATAACCTTGATTGAGTGAACCAGTCAGACTGCTGGAAACGCAATATTCGAGGTTAAAAATTTTAATGAAATTGATTCAATGACTGCGGATTAAACAACTTAAGTTGACAAGTTCGGACATGATTTTATTTTCAGATAACAAGTTGCTGCTTGACCAGAAAATTGTTTTGATATTCAACTGTGATTAATGAAAACCTTTTTCTTTGAAAATCAGCATTTCAGTTTTTTTGTCTCACAGTGTTGAATTTAGGACAACGAATTTCATGTAACCATTGAAGCAATCGCACATCAGCCTTAAAGTTTGCAAAACCTATATAAGATAGAACCTGTTCCTTTTTTAATCATGTTTTATTTCCTAGGTATCAGAAGACGAAACCAAAAAAGTGGAAGTACTCCATGCAAGTCTTAAGGAGAACCTGACCGGTAAGCGTGAAGTGGTGTTGGTAATGGAAGAATCACTTAAAACCACAGCAGACTCTGTAAAGAAAAGTCTTAAAGATGAGGCGCATGCACGAACTGTACTGCAGGTTAGTCAGTGATATTATTGAAGATTACTGAGCATTAGAGATCGTGACACGATATTTTCAAATTCTGATTAGCCACGGGAAAGAAACTTTTATCACAGTTCGCGAGTTTTTTTCCAAGGAAGACAATTAAATCCTTCGGTCTTTCTCATTGTGATAGATTCTATACGTAAAATGCGTTTTCAAGTAACAGAGTTAGAGTGTCCTCGTATTCTTTATTTAAACACGGTAAACCCATCTGTTGTTAAATTACGACTACATGCATGAATTAAGGCTAACTGTTCTACATGATGCGGAAGCTCATTAAGTCAGCCCAATCAGTTTCCATTTAAATTGCTGTTTAGATTGCAGCTTTCCACGAGGATCTTTGTATAGCAGTTGTCTCCCAGGTCTGAACGCTGATCCCAGCAGATTTCAGGTCGCGCTTGCAGGTGCCTTTGAAGCGTGTAGCCTTGGGCGACCACGAGGTCTCGAGCCACTAGCCAGCTCGCCATAGAGTATATCTTTGGGTAATCTGGTAGTGGTACACACTAAATAATAACCAAATACAAATTCAAAAGGTCGCATATCAATGAAAAAGGTGGTAAGCAGCCAAAATTGGACAGTCCTTCCATACCTGACTAATTTCTTGGTTTTCGTTTTTAGGCAAGAATTGCATCAGATTCATCAGAACTGGCCAAGACACAGGATGAATCTAAGAAAAAACGTGATAAGGTACTGTAGGATACCCGTAAAGTAACACTAACTATATATTTAGGAAGTAAATAAGATAAATATAAATACTTTATTTACGTCTTTTTGTAGTACGCGTTCTTCCTAGCCCGAGTAGCTAATGTTTTTAAAATCGCTTGACGGCTCATGACAGATTTTGGCGGGAAAGAGCATGATTCAATCCCAGGTTAAAGAGATTTTTAAAAAAATTAAAAATGCCAAATTACAGAGAAACAGGTAACTGCATATCTCGTATTCTTAACTTGGGTGTGATTGTTATGATGTCAAAATGTGTGTAATTCTTCAATTTATTGTTTTGGCCTGAATCCCAGACCAAATGTAGAACATTTTACGAGAGATCCAGCACGGTTATTAGCACAGTTACTGGACTGAGTTTCAAATTTTTTACTTGTGAAAGTTAAGTGTGCGTTTGCGTGATCTAGGCGCAGTTGATAAGATCTCTGATTGCTGAGTGCGAGGCCTTGGGCTTGTGCGATCCTCAGGTAGGGGCGTTAAGTCATTGGACTGGTCTCCTAATTTCTCAATCTTCTACTGGGGACACATTTTTCGATAAGATTAGAGTTATGGCCTAGTGTTGGATCTATCCTTTGTTGCAGGAGGGATTTATCCTTAAAATAATATTGAAATTGCGTTGTGCTGTCCAGCACTAAAGTACCCCAACAAAATTGTAAAACCCTAGAAATTTAGCGATATCTGGTTGCCATTGGGTTTAGAAGTCGACCAACCAACAAAAAAACAGTCCATCTTCAGACTATTTACAATAAATATATGTGCAGGGTAGCCACGGTCCTTGAAAATCCTGGAAAGTACTGGAATTTGGGAAAAAAATTCCAGGCCCTGGAGAGTTCTTGAATTTGAGTCGTGGTCCTTGAAAATCCTGGAATGGGCCAAAAATTTCTTTCTTAACTCCCAAAATTAATAAAAAAAAGCTTTCTGTTAAAACATTTTTGATGTGAAAATGTTGTAAAACAAAAACCGCGACTCTGGGGTGCTTGATTTTGGCCAGAAACAAATCTTCTAAAGCTTGTTGATATAGAATGTGTATTGTTGGACTGATTTTTGAACAAAATGTGTAAAGCATTCTAGTTTTATTTGAACAAAGTGTGTAAAGCATTCAAGTTTTATTTTATAGAGAAGGTCCTGGATTTGCTTAAAAAGGTGCTGGAAAGTCCTGGAAAAGCTCTTGAGTTTCAAATACAGTAAATAGTGGCAACAGTGTACTATATTCAGTGACAAAGGCGCTCTCGAAAAAGTGATGCGACAAGCTGATACGTCAGTCAGCATGTATCACCGTAATTCAGCTGCATATATATATAAGTAATAAGCCTTTTGCAGCTAAAGGCCGCATGGTACAGAATACGCCATACTGGAAGGCAAGGAATGTGCAAAACTACAAGACAAAACACAATTAACTTGAAAAGTGTGATTTTTCTTTGTTTTACATATCCCAGTGAAGTCTCTCACACTCATTTTGGTGCGTACTCAAAGTTCACCGTCCCCCACCCCTTAAAATGTTCACTACTTCAACTCCGTAGTCAAACAGTATGCACTGCACCCCAAGGAGTGTCTACCTTGGTTTATATGTTGGCTTTTCTGCAGGCAAAAATAGAAGCACGAAAGAGTCACGAAGACTCTGAACATGCGCGGATGGCGAAGGCACGTAGAATGAGAGCTGTTGCCAAGGAAACCTCAGATGTCCGCCAGTCCCCGGATGTAAAGGCCCTTCCCAATGACTCTAGTCAGTGGAGGTTTACTGTTTGTTTATCAAAACACACGTTTTTGAAATCTTTGCTCTTATTTTTCTTTGTACTCTCCTTGATAATTGAAAAAAATTCGGAGTTTTTGTAGTTGCACATATAAATCATTTTGCTTGTGCCCAAACTTCACTGCTGGGGTCCCCTAGTCAGGGTTTCTGACAGAAAAATTGCCAGTAGTCAAGATTCTTAAGAATACAAGTTACTGCTAAGGTGTGATAGTCACAATGTTGCGCGCACCACCTAGGGGGGTCTGGGAGGCATGCACCCCCAGAAAATTTTGAGTTTTTAAATGCAATTTGGTGCATTCTGGTGCATTCTGATGGGGGCTAATCTGTAATATG
>JAOCNB020095829.1:0-11687 GCA_026546465.2 Palythoa caribaeorum | reverse complement strand
TCCCCCCCCCTCCCCACCTACATTTTATAGTTAGAATATGTATTACTGTTTTTTTAGATTAATATAGATAAGCAATTTCATAATTTGTAACATTGTAAATAACGGATGTCTTGTAAAACAATTTTTTTTAACTGAAGATATTTTACCCCTTTGGAAATAAAGGTTTACTCTAATACTACTACATCTACTACTGCTTCACTACTAGCTATATATCTAACTAGTTGTTTTTTCATTAATGGCAACAGCTTTTACAAAGTCTTATCCAGCATGTTGAAGAGATGCATTACCATAAATTACTCGAAAATAGAAAATTTAGGGCCATAGAAAAAAGAACATCAATTTTTGACACGATCTGAACGTGTTTCCTTCCACCGGAATACAATGACTGGTGTTTATGAATGTTTGCGAAGTGTCACTGCAAATGGTGATCTGGTTTTGTTATGAAACCATTTATTATTAATCACTTACTTGATATTGCAATACGAATTTGTGTTTCTCCTGGTGGCTTTAGCTGTAACCCAGAGGATGTGGCCAGACATGATGATGTTAATTTTTTTCTATTTATAAACGGCTCACTAAAACAAGCACGTATTAACTCAATGATAATAAAAAGGAAAACATATTTAAGTACAGAAAAGACTGATAATTTGAACAGATCTAAACTGTAGTTTTGAAACTAACTTAAACCCTCGAAATAAATACCGAAAGTACTTTAACCATAATTTTGAGTTGTTGATTAACTGATTGCTATCACTGAAAGAAACTCAAAACTGTGGAACCGTTTGAAAGTTTGTTTTTCAGCAATTGTTTTTTCCAACTGATATTCAACCCTCATTAAATTGTCTGCCAAATTCTTTATTTGAAGGATTACAAGACAAGTAATTAAAGGTAAGGAACTTTTGTCCCAAAGCCAGGTTAGTACGTTATATGCAAATTTAACTTAGATGCTTGTCTTAAAAGTACATTTATTATAATCAAACATAATAAATTTAAGCCATGACATACTTCCTCACTGTTCTTAAAATAAGGCAAAACCAAAGAGAAACATAACAACGAGCGCGTAAAACTAGTTTATGACTTATGTTCTCGGACAAATTGCTTTCATTTATAACAGAACAGAAACCTGGATACCTTCCAGCTAATGTTGTTGTTTTAAAAATGGAGAAGCAAAGTAAATATAAAATATTCTTCTTTATGCCTGTTTTTTAAAGGGCATTGAAGTACGTTGTAGAAGGAGAGATAGCTGTAGGATTTGTTTCACAAACCACTAAAATAAGTTTTGGTGTCAAATCGATATTATTTTAACTGTTTTAGAAGGCAGCTGTTAGCTGTCTTCAGAACTCTGTTTGTAACTTTAGGAACACAAACACCAGTGGTAGTGTGCTAAAACACGTACTAACTTCAAAATTAATATTTAGCGCACATCACAAGGCACATCGGAAATTTTTGTTCCTATAAGATTTGTAAAAGAGGAATATTTTATATTCCTTTCAAAAGCAAAGATACTAAAGCACCGATAAATGAACTTTTATTTCGTATTATCTGAAACCATCAACACTTAATTTCTGATAAACCGGAAATGCCTCAAAGTTAAGGTGGGCGGTTGAAGTTAGCAACATGCAGCTTCGCAGAACAAGAGCTTGCTAAATTATCAGTGCGATTCACGATTCTTATGTTCAAATAGAATTCTCAAAAAAACATTGGCAATTTACTAAGGTTCAACTTGCAAGTTTCAGTGATATACGGTAGGTCAAAAAATGAGTTAATACTTAACCATTTATTATCATGATATTGGAAAACATTCCATTTATTTGACAATCTATATCTACTAAAATACAATACAGGTTTTAACCTTGTTCATAAATATCTTTCCTATGTATATGGTTAAGAACCTTATGATTTAAAACATGATAAGTAGTTTTAACATTCTGGTTTCAAACTTCTGATTTCATTCTAACTCAGTCTGAATTTATTAGCTTAATAAGTTTATTCAAAATTATATGGGGTTTTAGAAGTTCTTGTCCTTCTCAAAAGATGCAAACAACTAAGAACCACTCAAAATCAAAGATTCTGTGGAACAAACTTTTGTGCAAGCTAAGCCGCTTACGACTTAACCCTTAACATACTAAACACGCCACATCATTTGAACCAAGTTTTAAAAGATCTATAGAAGTGAGCAACTATTTTGCTTACATTTCACACCGGTTGTTAAAACTTAAAAAAATAAGTTGAATAAAACAGAAATTGAAAAGTAAGGAAACGTTTTTAAAGCTACAGACTATAAAGTCTTTTGAAACTATACGCTTTGTTTCAGCCTCAATAGTAAATTCAGTTTCACGATTATGAAATATACTAGATAAATTTTTTTCAAGACGATTCCTTTATCAACATCTGTCTTGTGACTTGGAAAGGAGTAATTTTAAAAAATCTATCTACAAAACCTATTAGTGGATTTATTGCCAGCTAAATCTCAAGCAAACACAAAGAGTTGTTTAAATTGGTTGATATACCTATAAAATTTGAGTATAGAGTCAGGAGTGGCTGCTCTAAAAACCTTATATTTTAGTTAGAACACGTCACCGAATGTTGAAAAAGAGACCTTATTTAGTAATTTATTTCTTACAATCTGTTTCACAATAAAATTCACTAATGGATAAAGAAATGCAGAAAAAGAATGGATCTGGTGATTGCCAAAATCGATCCACTGGAGGTAAAGTTTGGTTCTATTTTTAGTAAAACCATCTTTGTGCTACAACAACATATTCCATGTCGTCCATATTCTTCTACATATTTTAAAAATGCTTCTCGCTATTTTAAAATAAACAAAGTGGTTTAGCTGGTTGATGCTTACTGTTATAAAGGAGTTACTGAATATTATCCATGATTTGTTCTTTTTTCAATAAACAATAATGTGGAAAAGTGTCATTAGAAATGGAACATTCTGAAATCATCGTTTTTCTCACCTCATTTTGTGACTCATAAAAATTAATGAAGCACTTTTGTTAAAACTTGAAAAGCCTGTGAAGTTTTTTTGTTTCATCATCGCCAAACTGTTAATGGAAAGCGTTCTAAAACTACACTATGGCAATAAAGAAACTGTGTATGGATGCCAATTAGAATGTGCTTGCCCTATTTATTCAAAAGTTAAATGATCTATCATTTAAGTCTTTCCTTTAGCTCCTTCTCCTATTTTGAAAAAGGGGAATTAATGCCGGTTCTTCATTCTTTATTAAGCTTTGATGGTGCTGTTAAAATGTGTTCCACTACAATACAAAGCTTACTTTATCCTTGTGAAACTGAAAGCTTTGCTGATGATCTTGACAAGTAGTTGGATGTCATTCTTCACACTTAGTCGAGAAAGAATATTTTAGAACTGCCGTGCAATAGCTTCGCCTGATAGAAAGAAAAGTCACTTGGCTTTCAGAAGAGATAGCACGCATCGGGCTTTGTCAAATACAGCATTACTCAGATATGGATTACACTTCTACAATGTTTTAGTTTCACAGACTAACTAGCAAAAGTAAGAAGCAAGAAAGAGTTCTAAATGATTAACTAACATTCCCCAATTCTTTTCACAAACTAAAATATTTTAGTTAGGGAGCATTTAAGAATTTGTTTCTTGTCAGCTCTATGATGTAACAAGAACATGTTGCTACTTGCTTTCTGAAAACAACTGAGTTCAGTTTGAAAAGGTATATAATGAACGCATCCAGCTTTAAGCTGTTAAGGACCAAACATTTTCTTCTTGATGTTTTAAACTTTTTGGATCAATGATCAAACATTTCGCCACTTTCACATTTGAATTTGTCTATCCAGCCGCAAAGAAACTAATGGCTAAAATATAATGCTAAATCTATCGATACTGATCGGCAGTATTGATTGTGAAACCATTACTAGCTGATACGTGCCCCTCGAGACTTCCACTTAGCTCATTTTACAGTAACATTTAGAACCATAAATGATTGAACTTAAATTACAAACTGAAAAGAGAATTTCATTTCGAAAGCCCGTTTTCAGAGTAGTTCTTGAAAATTTGTAATGTAAAGTCAAGTAAATGCATATGCAAGGTCTTGGGATATTTGCCCAGTTTACCCAAGGCTCTTAGAAGAAATTTGTAAACCTGAAGCAGGTCACGAGCCATTTGGGGTAATGAGAAGTAAATACCCAAACATCAAAGTATAATTCCTTACTTCAGTTTTTATATAAGGTTAGATAGCATTTTCGCTTAATAAACCTTAATTCTCTAAAAGTATCAAATTGCCACGTACAGAATTGAAGAAGGTAATGGCCATCAGTGTGCCTTGGGCATGACAAGAACTTGGTAAAATTAATATACGAGGAGAATCTTTGTGGCGCGTGTTGTTTTCGGATAAGCTTATGTTAACATTCATACAATGTAGGCAGTAGTTCTTATTAATCAATGATACAGCTTCGAACAAGTGAAAGTAATTCATAAATGACTTTCGTTGCAATTCAAGTACTTTCATGCTAGGCATCAAGTATAAACACGTCACAACTTGGATCAGAGGCGTTCTTCCCAAATTGAGACAAATGTAAAATTGAGTTTCAGCTATCTATTGGTACAGTAAGATTTATTTGTAATCCTGAAACCTTTTAATACTGTTTTCCTTAGTCTTTAAATAAGAAGTCGCGCAAAGCAACGGATAACTTGCACGAATTCCTCAGTACTAGTCAAAGAATGAAAGTATCTAGCTCATATCAATTTCAGCGTTCGGTGTTTTTTTGCCTCCAGTTGATTTTATGAATGTTTAGAGCAGTAAAAACTAAGGTACTTACAAAACCACTTCGCATTCTTAGTCAACGCACGTAGTTCCAGATTTTAGGAATGCTTTGGCTCTCAACAACAACATACACTAGATCCTTACGGCTTGTTCACCTCGCTAGTTTCAAATAATCTTAACAGGCATAAAGCAGTCAAATATTCATTTGGAGACCCGATTATTCAACCATATTTCTTTTGCATCGTTAAATCTTTATAGGGGTTGATGCAGATGCAGATATAGATGATTGTTGGCTCTCCAGTCTTTAACAAATGCTTATTAAATAAAACCACTTTTGCGAGAATACAATATGAGGGATAAACACGATTTTGCAAAAGGTGCGATTCGGAACAATAAATCAACACACTTAGCAAGAGAAAACAGACGGCAAAGGTCAGGGACATTCGCATTTACAGTTTCTTTTAAATTTACCCAGCTCAGTCAATTTTCTCAGCTTAAAATCCGGGATTTCCATCGACGTTCCCAAGATACTCCTTCAGAAGTTACACAAATAAAAAGAGATTCAAAGACAAAAGAAGACTGCAAAGCAAGAAGCGATCGATTGAATCGCTCGGTCCAGCAGACTTCTGATTGACCTTAACAAAATGCCACAAAATTTCCGATTTAGATTCATGCCACAACCATAGGGGGACGAAAATGGCCTTAGAAATTCGTTATTTATAATGCGTGGAGTGAAACTAGAACTAGGGCATAAACCAGCATATTATTCTGTAACTCTGGATTAAATTTGGCATGAGCGCAGCTACGTATCACAGATAAAATCAACACGTGTTGGTGAATTTTGAAATAGCAAGCTCTTACCTTGATCAGTAACAAAAACAGTATCGGCCCAGAGACGCACAATGTTTCTTGAGGCTCAGTGTGCGAGCTACGCTGTTAAAAAAACGCAAACATGTAGGGGTTGATGACCCTATCGAACCAAAGCGTATCATTCGACCGCCCGCCTTGCAATCAGTGTCACTCAAGCATGAACTGATATTATAATAAGTTGGTCGCTACCAAACGCGACATCGCTATTTTGTCTGGGTTTTGTCGACAACGCTGTGACCCAGCGGTGCTGAAAACATACGTTCGTCTTTTTCAATTTTTTCCCAACGGCTCAGCTTCGAAAAAGCAGAACAAAAGCACAGTTGTGTTGCTTAAGAACTTACGTGACAACCAAGTCTTTTTCGTGGCGGTATTTTTATTGTCAAAGCTGTCCACACTAGTTATTTGTGGCGAATTTGCATTGGAAGTGTGTAGCGAACCGAGGACAAGAATAATTGTTGGCAGACATTGACGAAATGCAGTAGTTCTATTATCCGCTTAAAAATATAGTTCTTTTTTAAGCAATATTTGTCTACCGATCATTGGGAAAGATGTTTTGAAATTTCTCCCACGTCATTTCCATTGCTTCTATTTCGTTATAATATATAACCAACGAAAGGCGAATTCAATTGATAACATACATCAATAAATTTGAGTAACTTCACAACTTTTAATCTTATTCACTTTTCTACAGTCAAATAATTTTTTCTTCAACCTAACAAGCTATATATTTTTTCCCCAATTACCAAGCTTCACTGAAAATTCTAGCAACAAGTCGAAGAAACAAACATGTAAATTAGTTCGCTCCAGTTACACGTAACAAATATCTTGATCGAATACAATTATAAAAAATGTCTACAGCGATAAAGTAAAACAAATAAGACGTTATATCGGTTTCTCAAAATAACGTTAAAAGTGTTACTAACGAGGTTTGTTTCTTTTCATATCATGATCGACACACAGCTGATTGCAGCTCTATCGCGCCCCTGGGGCGAAATTATGTTGTAAAGTATAATTTCTGACCTTCCGTCAGGTTATATATATATATATATATATGTATAAAAAAACAAGTAAGTATTTCTTACGATAGCTAAGTAAAACAATTGTTTACATTGTAGTGTGGGCGACAGAGGTCAATTCTGTTTGCTCGGCAAAAACAACTCCGCCGTTAATATCGCGTAAAAGCCGACCACGGGCCGGTAAGCATTCCGTACTTTCAGTTTCATTGCAATCAAATATTCAGCGTTAAAAAAAACAACTGTCCACTGTCGTTCGATATCGCATGGGCAGTAGATAATAATTTTTCATTTCACAGTTTTGTAGCTCTCAGTGGGAGCTATTTTTAAGGATTTCCTTTATTAGGATTGTTCGAACTTTCCTCAGCTGGACGTATGAGAATTGAAAACAAATGAATAGAGGCCCAGTTACTGTAAGGTTTAATTATTAAAGCATTTTTCCACATAAAAATTGCACCTTAAAGATGACCCAAAAGAGACTATTGTTTTTATGTAAATGTTTGACACTTCTTTCCAATCAGGTCTAGACATGATTGTCTGTTGCATCATTAAAAAATAACCTTTGTTGGGCCGTTTTGCGGTTCTCTTCGCTGTAGCACAAACAAAGTTCCATTCGAAACCTGTTAGTATTTTTGAATCGCCTTCACTAAAGGGATTAAAAAACCCGTATCATTTCAATATTTGACTTTCCATCTCTATCTGTTTTTAGTTTTTATAAGGCAATGCCAACAGAATTAAACCAATAACTCCAGCGCGACATATATATCCAAAATGTGCATGAAATATTTGGTAAATTCAGAAGCATTTTTATCACATACCTCGAAGTCCTTTTAAAACGCTCGTTGTAGCGAACCTCTTTCGCCCTAAACTAAAACGTCTGATAGCAGATCTCACTGTTTATAAAAAGGTGAGGAACCTTTCTACAATCGTTAAAAACGTGTTCTAAACACCTTGAGGCTTTGAGGCTTAGAAGCAGGTACACTAGTAAAAATACAATTTAATATGTAAATATCGTTGCAATATAAAGTACATTTGTTATCAACGCGAAAAATTGATATTTTTACGTGTGAAAAAGAACAATTTTATTTTATTGTTTCCGTCAATATTTGTACAGATGAACAAAAAGTGAGTTTTCAAAGCAATTAGCTTTTTTATTTATAATTATATTCTTATATTAAAAAGAATATCACATGCGCGGTTTGAGAATCGAGTTTTGTCTTCTCCAATTGAACATGTCTCACTTACTTGCTGTGAACTGGTGAAAATTTGAAATCTCTTTGGATACGCGATGCAAAAGTATTCGACCTTCGCGTGGACGTTGATATCGTTTACAGTACATATCTTCAGCCATTACGTACCATAATTAACATATTTTGTGATAATTTTTTTTTCCGCCATCTCAGCTTTTTAAATAGCAAACTGAACTCGCTGACTGTAACCACAAAATTCATAACTAGAAACCCAAATTGATGTAACTAACAAATTTTAAAACAAAATATAAAAAAATGGCAATTTAATATTTTTTGGCTTAATTTCTAACTTCAAAACAAAACCGCAAATTAATTCCATACCCCTAGGCAGAAAGGTTTTAGTTCAGATGTAATTAATTGTACATGCAGTAGCTGAGAAAACTCATTAAGGGAAAGCCTTGCTTTTAGTTTAAGGATTCTCATGAAAGTTCAAAAGAAATTTTCAGTTTGGAATGAACGAAAAATTACTTAGGTTGAAACTCGCTTTTCTTCACTTCTACTGAGTAGCTTTAACTTGTTATTTTCTTTTTTTAAACTTCTTGTAAATGTAATGGTTCGTTGAAACGACCCAGCACTGCAAGCAAAACGTGTTGGTGTGCAAAAGAAAAGCAATTTCAGGTTGGCATTGAGGTCGTAATGATGATGATGATGATGATGGTGATGGTGATGGTGATGATGATGATGATGATGCATGATGATGATGATGGTGATGGTGATGGTGATGGTGGTGATGGTAATGGTGATGGTGATGGTGATGGTGATGGTGATGCATGATGATGATGATGATGGTGGTGATGGTGATGATGATGATGCATGATGATGATGATGATGATGATGATGGTAATGGTGATGGTGATGATGATGATGATGATGCATGATGATGCATGATGATGATGATGATGGTGATGGTGGTGATGGTGATGGTGATGATGATGATGATGATGGTGATGGTGATGGTGGTGATGGTAATGGTGATGGTGATGGTGACGGTGATGGTGATGGTGATGATGGTGATGGTGATGGTGATGGTGATGGTGATGGTGGTGATGGTGATGGTGATGATGATGATGATGATGGTGATGGTGATGGTGGTGGTGGTAATGGTGATGGTGATGGTGATGGTGATGGTGATGATGGTGATGGTGATGGTGATGGTGATGGTGATGGTGATGGTGATGGTGATGGTGATGATGGTGCTGGTGATGGTGATGATGATGGTGATGGTGATGGTGATGATGATGATGGTGATGATGATGGTGATGGTGATGATGATGGTGATGGTGATTGAGGATGATGATGATGATGATAATGATTATGATAATATTGATAAATGATGGTGATGGATGATGATGAATGATGATGATGATGTTGATGGTAATGACAATAATAGTAATGATAATGATGAGGGTAATGATGGTAATGGTGATGACGAACCTTTATGCTTTACTACATTAAATATAGTTAAACTTACTTTTGCGTTTGGAGGTCACGATTGATATTTAAAATTGGGTATTGGTCTCACAGATGTGGATGACGTTGAAAATGATAGAAGTATTAATGCTTCAGAAGTGATACAACATAATTCTAGAGCAGACACTCGCAGATCTTCAGACAGTGAACCGCTACAATCAGTACCCGAGCATCCTAATGTTACAGATGGATCCTCTTCAGACAGGACTCTACACGAGGTGGAAGACTACGACATGCTGCATGAAATTGAACATGAAAAGGATATTTATCGACTGAGGGTATGTATTTAACAATTATTCCTGGAGTGCATGTTGGATATGAGATGGTAAATAGCCAACGAGGTGCGAAGCGCCGAGTTGGCTACTGAATCATCTCATATCCAACAATCGTGAATGGAATAATTGTTTTATTAAACTTAATGAGCTTTTTGAAACCTTCAATACTTGAAAATTCTCAGCTTCGCTTCCTCCACAAATGTTTCAGTTTGGTAACACTTTCCATATAAGGTCATTCGGTATATGAGCTGATAACCGAGATTGAGTGAACCAATCAAAACGATGGAAATGCAATATTCGAGATTGAAAATTTAATAAAAAGCATTATCGAGCTAACCTGTTGAGTTTTCAAGGGTCAAAGTTTTATCAAGCTTGCTAAATTGCCAACTTCTGAATTTTGTCATCCAATAGCCATTTTACGACTAGATTAGTACATGTCGAGAAAAACAAAATAAATGGTCATTTTATATGGCTTCAACCAACGTTTCAAAACTTGAGACATTCTGTGTTTATCTAAAACTTAGCAAAAAATGTAAGACTTGATAGTGCGACAAGGTTATAGAATATAAGCTCGTTCAGAACCTTCAGATAGCTATGGGCTACCTATGACCTAACATATACATGATTCTAATTTTATTTTTCTTTCAACGACATTTCTTGCCAGACGAACCTCATGCTGACTGATATGGCCAAGAAAGGTAGAAAATACTGGAAAAAGAAATACAAACTTTATCACTGGTTGGTACACTCGAATAGTTTGTTTGTTTTAAATGTTATGTAAAACAATCGATTGGACAGATGTGCCTTCATTCTCTTCTTTTACGCTTCCGTCGATTCTATTTGTCTTGTGTGGATATTTCAAGATCTAACCTCTTAAGGGCGAACGTAGCACTATCTAATTCAAAATTGTTGATGGTTGGTAATGGCTACAGATTCCTTTTATCTAGTATTTGCTTCATTTTGAAAGTAAATTATGTTAAAGGCTTTTATTAGTGCACAGTTGCTAGAATTGTCCTTGGTTTTTGTAATTTAAGCGAGAATCTAGGGAGAGGCTCACCCTGGGCGGGACGATGATTGGCCGCAAGTTTTTTTTCCCAGCAGATGCTGGTACTTATTTATACAGCTGAGTAAACTGGAACAAGTCGGGTAAAATGTCTTGTTCAAGAACACATCACAGAATTATATTATATCATTTGGTAGAGCTTTAGGTACAAATAAAGATATTAATTGATTGGTTGGTTGACTTGGAATTGAGCTCACAAACAACAGAGATAGATGGACCAATTCAAACTGTGTTTGCTGTAATTGCAAATGATTCGATTCCACTTTGAAAAGCTAGTTGAGAATAAGCCAGTCTCTACTCATACTGCATCTACAGTTGTAAGCAGCACCTGTTTACGCAAACCCAGCCCTGGCTCGACCCAGTTCCTCTTAAAATATTCTGTCTAATATTGACTTGTTCTTGTTATCTTCACAGGAACTTGGTTACTATAGCAATATTTTATGCTCTGCCAGTAATTCAACTTGTTATCACTTACCAACAGGTAAGACGAACTGCTCTGATAAATGATGCTTAAAACCTCACCAGTCTTGTTCTATATTTTATATCAACCCTTTTCCTGCTAAAAAAGACTTCACAGAAGCTAAAAGACCTAGCCTTTAAACCTGTGCTTACAACCCTATAAAATGAGTATTCCTTTTGTTTGTGTTATTCATTCTAACGTTTTAGCCAGTTGATGAAACCTTATACATTGACCATTAATTTTGTTTTTTGAAGAGTAGAAATAATAGGTGTTATTCATTCCAACTTTTGAACCAGTTGATGAAACCCTATAAAATGACCGTTCATTTTGTTTGCCTTGAAGAGTAGAAATGATTGGTGTTATTCATTCTAACTTTTGAACCAGTTGACGAAACCCTGTAAAATGATCATTCACTTTTGTTTGTCTTGAAGAGTAGAAATGATTGGTGTTATTCATTCTAACTTTTGAACCAGTTGAGGAAACCTATAAACGACCATTCATTTTCATTGTCTTTACAGGTTGATTATGAAAGCTTTTATTGTTT